>JAECWU010000510.1:600000-775340 GCA_018150985.1 Chymomyza costata | reverse complement strand
AGATAAATAGCATGAAGGAGCACACTTAGCAGTATGTCCAGCAAAGTAGACAGAGTAAATTTGTAAGCTAGAATTGGAGCTACTGTTAACTTGTATTCCAATGTTTTCAATAAGATAGGTTTTGATACAAGAAATTTGTTTGTGTACTAATTTATTACTGGCAATGATAGCAACACCTCCACCTCTGCCATCCTTTCTATCGTGCCTGTAAACAGTGTAGCCGGGTATACTAAACCGATCATCTTGTGTAAGCCATGTTTCACTTATAAGCGCTATATGTATGTAGTTGTCTTCTAAGAACTTAACAAGTTCTACACGTTTGTTTTTGACGGCACGAGCATTCCATGCCATAATATTTAAACTATCAATAAAGTTATTTGTTTGTGTACACATACTTAATGGCAAGGTTGGATATGACTTGGAATTGCTCTCCCTTATTGGTGCAATTACTTAATTTTGAAATTAATTCTGACAACAAAGAATTCATCTCTTCTGTTGAAAAGAGATCACATTGACTTGTTTGAATGTTAGGTATAGTGCTGCGATTAGGCAGTGTGTTTCTATAGCTACCATAATTTGTTTGTGTTGTAGAGTTAAGGACAGTGTTGGTAAGTGCGTCTCTATAACTACCATAATTTGACTGTGTTGTAGGGTTCATTACAGAGACAGTGTTGGCTAGTGTAGTTTTATGATGGGCTCTCTCACTTTGAGTAGATGCAGAGAGTGGACTCCTCTCCACGACAGCATTTGACGTAGCATGATATGCAGTATTTTTGTACACTTCAAGGTTGCTTCTTCTTGTTGATACCGACGAACGCTTTGAAAGCAAATTGAGGTACGAAAGGCGACATGGACAGGTCGTTTCCGTGGACGGATGATTTCCCTTGCAGTTTGCACATTTTTTGTTGTTGCTGTTAGTGCATGATATAGTTGGGTGTGGACCAGCGCAATGTTCACATGATGTTTTGACTGAGCAATTATTAGAGCCATGACCAAATAGTTGACAATTGTAACATTGTGTTATTTTGTTCTGCGATTTTACTTTGTGCTCCCAACGGACCTTGGTGTGGTTCACATACATAAAGTTTTTTCGAAGTTGATGGACCGTAGTGCTTTTGTTGACAAAATAAACGATGTACAGCAAGATTTCGTGGTTTGGTTTGGTTTTTTTTTGAACAATTTTAACGTCAGTACATTGTAAGCCCAAGTCCAGTAGCATGGACTTAACAGTTTCTTTGGGAAGTATCTCCAATCCAGATAAGATAGCCTTGTATGGCTTTGCAGTTTTTATCTCATATGTATAAAACTCACATGCAAGTTCTTTAAGCTTTTTGCAGACCATGCCAAAGCATTCCATGCTTTGCAAGAATAGCTTGATACCAATTGAGATGGGTGTAATATAGTAATCCGCTATTTTATTCTGAGCCATAAGCTCGTGAACAAACTTTCCATTTTGTTTAAGTATTGTAATAGGAGGAGGTTTAATTAATAAGTCAAATATTTCTCAATTTTTCTAAGAAATTCGTAATTTTTCTCGAAAAGCGAAAAAATTACAAAATATGCATGAAACGCTCTCTGGCGGCAATAATAAGTAAAAAAAAACATCAAAAATGAATTCCTTGACCCCCAAAACCGCCCATACACACATAAAACGATGAAGTTTTGGTTTAATGTTGTGTTTTTGTCGATACATATAGGGAAAAAACCTATTTTTAAAAATCTGCAGGCCTGAAATTCAAGATAGACCTATGGTTTTTTCGGCAAAGTTGCTTAGAATTGTCAGCAGAATAATCCTAGGGGGCGCCGCGAACTCGAAAAAATGTTCAACGTGATCTATTGTCGTCTATTAGGAGATTTCCAAGTCGCCTTATGTATGCTCTTCCTGGAAAATCTGGTGCTTCCGCATACCATATCTTTCGAAAACGCAAAATGAATAAGCCGGTCACCGTTGTCATTGCACTGAATGGATCCTAACATACGTTCTACATACTTTTTCTTCCAATTTTGACGTTTAAATCACCCAAAACATTCTTTATATCGTGCCTTGGACAACCATCGTATGTTCTAAGGAGGTATAATATAAAAGGTGTCTCTTTCGATTTCGCTCTTTTCTTCGGCTGGCGCGCGCGCGTTATTACAGTCTCAATGTACGGAAATAACCTTAAACCAAAGTTGCCAAATAAAAAAAATAAGTCTTAATAAATACTCTAATATATTTAAAACCTAAAAGTTGTTACATCCAATTTTGTATTTTTCTTTTTAAAGTAACATTTAATTTTTAATAAAGTGAACGAAGGTTTCGTACTTATATGTATCATGGTAAAAATTTTTGTAATTTATCACTAAAAAAACTTGAAAAGTACGACTAAGATAACTTTCTTTAATTTCATTTTAGGCGGGAGTTGTCAAAAAAACCCGATTCATAACCATGACATCTACTATAGAACGATTTCTTAAGGATGACCACATAAAGGAATATTCTGAAGACGATGGACCCTTAACTGAAAACATTTTGGAATCAACTACAAAGATTAACCATGTCGATTTAGATGGAAGCATTAAAACACTGAGTCCAATATTTGTTACCGAAGGATCTGAAACCCCAAACTTAGAAACGATTACTGAATCGTTTTCAATCAATCAAATAAAATTAAGGACCCAGATTCTGCCGGTAGTATATGAGAACCGAAATGATACCGCACTTATAACACTCGTTCAAACATATGATTGCACTAGTCTTATAACTGTGACTCGAACAATTTCACCGTTGAGTCCAGAAATCTTTATTGCATCTAAAAACTTTAAAGATTTTGAAGGCAACTTGGATGAAGCTGGATCTGAACTTAACTTGGATCTCGAATTCGGTGATGAAGACAACGCTCAACATTTTGATGACAAATCAAAATCCTCAAATAAAAAGGAAACCGACAATAGTTTTGTTGATACCTCAGATGATCGTCTCCAAGGAACTTTGATTAATTCAGAAATTAATAAGTTTGACTTACCTAACTTTAGCCAATCAAACAGCTTAAAAACTTTAACTCGTCCCATTGTAAAACTGGAAACAGTTTGGGAATCATATGTTGTGCCGCTTATTAAAGGTACAGATACAGTTCTTCGAACATTATCAAAATCCATCGGCATGACAGAAAGAACAGAATATGTTACGGATATTTCAACGATTTCAATGGAAGCAACGCAGTACCCTTACTCAATAAATCCCTACTACAATCCTCTGTTACCTATTCAACAAACAATTACTTCTACAGAAGTAATACAAACCAGTGTAACAGAAACTAACAGTAAAGTTCTAAAATTAACTTTCGGCGCAAGAACAGCATATACAACCATATTTTCAACTAACGTTGTTCCCACTGCAGTCACAAAGCTAATAACTACAGCACTTCAGGTGCAACACTCAGGGTCATTTCCAAACTATTACCCCCCTCCCTTTCCGCCTTTTGCATATGTTGGTTAAACTTAAGCCTGTTTAATAAAATAAGATCTTTTAAATTCCTTTAAACGAATTGTTTATGAATACGTCAGCCCTATATGTTATTTTATTCGGTAATTAGTTTATTTAGCATATTGTACACTACATATGTACGTCAGTAGCAGATCATAAAAATTCCATAAAATCGAAAATACAATGTAAATCCTATTCTGTAAACTAACATTCTTTTTGTAAAACTCTATTTCTGTAGATATGCACATACAAGGGAGCTTGTGCTCATGTAGATGCTGCTTTTGCTGGCCGGCTTCTCACTCTAAATCAGATACCAAGCAAATAAATACACGTTTTGATTAGAAATGGCGTGGTCTTATTATTTAAATTGAAACAGATTGTCCAGTTAAGCGAACTAGTAAAAATCGGTGTGTAAAAGTGAAGCGGTCCACTTTTTAGGTCGACCTGTTCTATTTTTATGATTCTATGTAACACGTAATAGTGGTACTGTTTATTTATTTATTGGAGGAGTACAACTCAATACAGTTGACCTAATATTATACAAAAAAATATAACTTATTTTAAAAAGAAGATAGGGTGAATATATATGAACTAATCCGCGTCTCTAGCCCGGTGGGTGAACTTTTTAACGATATGCACCAACTCACATCAAGAACTGGCCAGACACTTGGGTTTACAATATTAATGATGAAACAAGGAAACAAGATAAAAATTAAACAATTTATCACAAAAAGTTGGCTCTTTTCACCGTTGACCAAGTGGGTGACTCATCATATAGGGTTGGTCAAGGATGCTCGAAGTGGCAAGTCAAGATGACTTAAGATAGAAGAAGTGATAGATTGAATAGACCGTTCGAAAGAGAGGAAGTTGTAAAACTTATTATAGTTAGAGCATAAGACACGGAAAGGATCGTGCAAAGCATAATTAGATCTACAAATTTGTAGGGCTAAAGGTCTAAAATTACGAGTTACTCTAGACGGTATGACAAAGGTAACTTTGCTAAGAAGTACATTGGAATCGATAAGACCGAGTAACAGCTTATGCAAGAATAACACGCCGTGGCATGTTCTGCGATGAATTAAGGAAGGCAACTTTATAAGGCGAAGTCTATCGGAATATGGGGGCAGTCGGATATTTGGGTCCCAGTTTAATCCACGAAGTGCAAAAAGGAGAAATTGCTTTTGTACAGACTCTGTCATGTCCTGATAAAGGTGGTGATGCAGGCACCAAACGCAGGAACAATATTCCAAGATTGGACGAACGAGAGAAATATAAGGAAGTTTGGTTGTATAAGGGTCGTTAAACTCTTTGGACAAGCGCTTAATAAAAGCAAGAACACCTCTAGCTTTATTCTCGCTGCTGCAAATATGATTATTAAATTTAAGATTATGATCAAACAAAACACCAATGTCGGACACACTCTCAGTGCGTTCTAAGGTAGAAGATTCTAAAGAGTAAGTAGCCAAATGAGGAGCAGAGCGATAAAATGTCATAATGTTACATTTTGTCTTATTGAGAAAGAGTTGGTTGGTATTGCCTAGATGGCTACCTTGAGGTACCCCAGACGTGACCTTAATTTCAAGCCTAGCCAAGATTAACCAGGCCAATTTTTATTTCAAAATTCTTCTTATTTATCCATTTTGTTTTTAGACGTTTCTTGGACAAGCAATATCTCCTAAGCAAATGAAGGTATTTGAATATTTTTTTTTCAATGGCGGGAAATTTTTTGATTAAAAACAAATTTTTTATTTTTTGTACGTATTTTTTAAATAAAAAAAAATATTTTTTTATTTAATATAAAAATAAAGTTAGTTTAAAATTTGCTTTATTTGCCGTAATAACACAACAGTAGGTTTTAATGGAAACTTTCTGTTTTACTTATAATTTTTTTTTTTTTTTATTACTTAGTACATTTACTTATTGTCCAGCGAAGACAGATTGTAAATAAAATATGAAAAAAAAAAAAAAAAATTTGCCGTAATAAAATAAAAATCAGTCAATCAGAGTTTAGATATTCTATCTTTACAACTAAAAAATTAAAAAAATCAATTTTCAAAATGTATTAGAGTTAAACTTGAATATTTAATACTACAGGAAAAGAATGGCAAGAAAAAAAGGCTGAATTATGGTGGAGAAAAATGTATAAATTAACTGAAGCTAGTACCCGGCACTTACTTGTGCGATATGTGATTTCTTATTTGCGAAATAGCTTATAGCGCGAGAAATAAGTTCATTAATCGATTTAATATTAGATTCCTCTCGCAGTCGTTTTGTCGCAGATTTAAAAATTTAAATGCGCACTCAACTTCTCTCCAAAACGCGATTAATTCCATTTTACGTGCGTGAACTCACTGTAAAAGATGGCGAACGTTAAAGTCGGGCGCAGACGACTTTGGGATACCCTGTACCACCTCATTGCAATTAAGTCCGACATATTGGTTAAGACCTCCAAAAGATATATTCGGCAAATTTGGCTACGATATTTTCATAAATAAACAGAAATCAGTCGAATTTTACACCAAAAATTTTTTTTTTACCGATCGGTCCTATGGCGACTATATGATAAAGTCAACCGATTTTGATCAAATTTAGTACAGTGCTTCGGACCTCTCTCTTCGGACCGAGTGCCAAATTTGGTTACAATATCTTCACAAAAAAAACAAAATACTACGAATTTTGTACAAAACTCGATTTTTTGACCGAAAGTTCTTTAAGCTTTTTGCAGACCATGCCAAAGCATTCCATGCTTTGCAAGAATAGCTTGATACCAATTGAGATGGGTGTAATATAGTAATCCGCTATTTTATTCTGAGCCATAAGCTCGTGAACAAACTTTCCATTTTGTTTAAGTATTGTAATAGGAGGAGGTTTAATTAATAAGTCAAATATTTCTCAATTTTTCTAAGAAATTCGTAATTTTTCTCGAAAAGCGAAAAAATTACAAAATATGCATGAAACGCTCTCTGGCGGCAATAATAAGTAAAAAAAAACATCAAAAATGAATTCCTTGACCCCCAAAACCGCCCATACACACATAAAACGATGAAGTTTTGGTTTAATGTTGTGTTTTTGTCGATACATATAGGGAAAAAACCTATTTTTAAAAATCTGCAGGCCTGAAATTCAAGATAGACCTATGGTTTTTTCGGCAAAGTTGCTTAGATTTGTCAGCAGAATAATCCTAGGGGGCGCCGCGAACTCGAAAAAATGTTCAACGTGATCTATTGTCGTCTATTAGGAGATTTCCAAGTCGCCTTATGTATGCTCTTCCTGGAAAATCTGGTGCTTCCGCATACCATATCTTTCGAAAACGCAAAATGAATAAGCCGGTCACCGTTGTCATTGTACTGAATGGATCCTTACATACGTTCTACATACTTTTTCTTCCAATTTTGACGTTTAAATCACCCAAAACATTCTTTATATCGTGCCTTGGACAACCATCGTATGTTCTAAGGAGGTATAATATAAAAGGTGTCTCTTTCAATTTCGCTCTTTTCTTCGGCTGGCGCGTGCGCGTTATTGATGTTGCTATTATGGAACTTGCCGTACAGTCTCAATGTACGGAAATAACCTTAAACCAAAGTTGCCAAATAAAAAAAATAAGTCTTAATAAATACTCTAATATATTTAAAACCTAAAAGTTGTTACATCCAATTTTGTATTTTTCTTTTTAAAGTAACATTTAATTTTTAATAAAGTGAACGAAGGTTTCGTACTTATATGTATCATGGTAAAAATTTTTGTAATTTATCACTAAAAAAACTTGAAAAGTACGACTAAGATAACTTTCTTTAATTTCATTTTAGGCGGGAGTTGTCAAAAAAACCCGATTCATAACCATGACATCTACTATAGAACGATTTCTTAAGGATGACCACATAAAGGAATATTCTGAAGACGATGGACCCTTAACTGAAAACATTTTGGAATCAACTACAAAGATTAACCATGTCGATTTAGATGGAAGCATTAAAACACTGAGTCCAATATTTGTTACCGAAGGATCTGAAACCCCAAACTTAGAAACGATTACTGAATCGTTTTCAATCAATCAAATAAAATTAAGGACCCAGATTCTGCCGGTAGTATATGAGAACCGAAATGATACCGCACTTATAACACTCGTTCAAACATATGATTGCACTAGTCTTATAACTGTGACTCGAACAATTTCACCGTTGAGTCCAGAAATCTTTATTGCATCTAAAAACTTTAAAGATTTTGAAGGCAACTTGGACGAAGCTGGATCTGAACTTAACTTGGATCTCGAATTTGGTGATGAAGACAACGCTCAACATTTTGATGACAAATCAAAATCCTCAAATAAAAAGGAAACCGACAATAGTTTTGTTGATACCTCAGATGATCGTCTCCAAGGAACTTTGATTAATTCAGAAATTAATAAGTTTGACTTACCTAACTTTAGCCAATCAAACAGCTTAAAAACTTTAACTCGTCCCATTGTAAAACTGGAAACAGTTTGGGAATCATATGTTGTGCCGCTTATTAAAGGTACAGATACAGTTCTTCGAACATTATCAAAATCCATCGGCATGACAGAAAGAACAGAATATGTTACGGATATTTCAACGATTTCAATGGAAGCAACGCAGTACCCTTACTCAATAAATCCCTAC
Organism: Chymomyza costata; assembly: GCA_018150985.1. Classification (NCBI taxonomy): domain Eukaryota; kingdom Metazoa; phylum Arthropoda; class Insecta; order Diptera; family Drosophilidae; genus Chymomyza; species Chymomyza costata. Next base: position 767,234 of record JAECWU010000510.1, on the reverse strand, counting down.
TACAATCCTCTGTTACCTATTCAACAAACAATTACTTCTACAGAAGTAATACAAACCAGTGTAACAGAAACTAACAGTAAAGTTCTAAAATTAACTTTCGGCGCAAGAACAGCATATACAACCATATTTTCAACTAACGTTGTTCCCACTGCAGTCACAAAGCTAATAACTACAGCACTTCAGGTGCAACACTCAGGGTCATTTCCAAACTATTACCCCCCTCCCTTTCCGCCTTTTGCATATGTTGGTTAAACTTAAGCCTGTTTAATAAAATAAGATTTTTTAAATTCCTTTAAACGAATTGTTTATGAATACGTCAGCCCTATATGTTATTTTAATCGGTAATTAGTTTATTTAGCATATTGTACACTACATATGTACGTCAGTAGCAGATCATAAGAATTCCATAAAATCGAAAATACAAGGTAAATCCTATTCTGTAAACTAACATTCTTTTTGTAAAACTCTATTTCTGTAGATATGCACATACAAGGGAGGTTGTGCTCATGTAGCTGCTGCTTTTGCTGGCCGGCTTCTCACTCTAAATCAGATACCAAGCAAATAAATACACGTTTTGATTAGAAATGGCGTGGTCTTATTATTTAAATTGAAACAGATTGTCCAGTTAAGCGAACTAGTAAAAATCGGTGTGTAAAAGTGAAGCGGTCCACTTTTTAGGTCGACCTGTTCTATTTTTATGATTCTATGTAACACGTAATAGTGGTACTGTTTATTTATTTATTGGAGGAGTACAACTCAATACAGTTGACCTAATATTATACAAAAAAATATAACTTATTTTAAAAAGAAGATAGGGTGAATATATATGAACTAATCCGCGTCTCTAGCCCGGTGGGTGAACTTTTTAACGATATGCACCAACTCATATCAAGAACTGGCCAGACACTTGGGTTTACAATATTAATGATGAAACAAGGAAACAAGATAAAAATTAAACAATTTATCACAAAAAGTTGGCTCTTTTCACCGTTGACCAAGTGGGTGACTCATCATATAGGGTTGGTCAAGGATGCTCGAAGTGGCAAGTCAAGATGACTTAAGATAGAAGAAGTGATAGATTGAATAGACCGTTCGAAAGAGAGGAAGTTGTAAAACTTATTATAGTTAGAGCATAAGACACGGAAAGGATCGTGCAAAGCATAATTAGATCTACAAATTTGTAGGGCTAAAGGTCTAAAATTACGAGTTACTCTAGACGGTATGACAAAGGTAACTTTGCTAAGAAGTACATTGGAATCGATAAGACCGAGTAACAGCTTATGCAAGAATAACACGCCGTGGCATGTTCTGCGATGAATTAAGGAAGGCAACTTTATAAGGCGAAGTCTATCGGAATATGGGGGCAGTCGGATATTTGGGTCCCAGTTTAATCCACGAAGTGCAAAAAGGAGAAATTGCTTTTGTACAGACTCTATCATGTCCTGATAAAGGTGGTGATGCAGGCACCAAACGCAGGAACAATATTCCAAGATTGGACGAACGAGAGAAATATAAAGAAGTTTGGTTGTATAAGGGTCGTTAAACTCTTTGGACAAGCGCTTAATAAAAGCAAGAACACCTCTAGCTTTATTCTCGCTGCTGCAAATATGATTATTAAATTTAAGATTATGATCAAACAAAACACCAATGTCGGACACACTCTCAGTGCGTTCTAAGGTAGAAGATTCTAAAGAGTAAGTAGCCAAATGAGGAGCAGAGCGATAAAATGTCATAATGTTACATTTTGTCTTATTGAGAAAGAGTTGGTTGGTATTGCCTAGATGGCTACCTTGAGGTACCCCAGACGTGACCTTAATTTCAAGCCTAGCCAAGATTAACCAGGCCAATTTTTATTTCAAAATTCTTCTTATTTATCCATTTTGTTTTTAGACGTTTAGCAAATGAAGGTATTTGAATATTTTTTTTTCAATGGCGGGAAATTTTTGATTAAAAACAAATTTTTTATTTTTTGTACGTATTTTTTAAATTAAAAAAAATATTTTTTTATTTAATATAAAAATAAAGTTAGTTTAAAATTTGCTTTATTTGCCGTAATAACACAACAGTAGGTTTTAATGGAAACTTTCTGTTTTACTTATAATTTTTTTTTTTTTTTTATTACTTAGTACATTTACTTATTGTCCAGCGAAGACAGATTGTAAATAAAATATGAAAAAAAAAAAAAAAAAATTTGCCGTAATAAAATAAAAATCAGTCAATCAGAGTTTAGATATTCTATCTTTACAACCCAAAAATTAAAAAAATCAATTTTCAAAATGTATTAGAGTTTAACTTGAATATTTAATACTACAGGAAAAGAATGGCAAGAAAAAAAGGCTGAATTATGGTGGAGAAAAATTTATAAATTAACTGAAGCTAGTACCCGGCACTTACTTGTGCGATATGTCATTTCTTATTTGCGAAAGAGCTTATAGCGCGAGAAATAAGTTCATTAATCGATTTAATATTAGATTCCTCTCGCAGTCGTTTTGTCGCAGATTTAAAAATTTAAATGCGGACTCAACTTCTCTCCAAAACGCGATTAATTCCATTTTACGTGCGTGAACTCACTGTAAAAGATGGCGAACGTTAAAGTCGGGCGCAGACGACTTTGGGATACCCTGTACCACCTCATTGCAATTAAGTCCGACATATTGGTTAAGACCTCCAAAAGATATATTCGGCAAATTTGGCTACGATATTTTCATAAATAAACAGAAATCAGTCGAATTTTACACCAAAAATTTTTTTTTTACCGATCGGTCCTATGGCGACTATATGATAAAGTCAACCGATTTTGATCAAATTTAGTACAGTGCTTCGGACCTCTCTCTTCGGACCGAGTGCCAAATTTGGTTACAATATCTTCACAAAAAAAACAAAATACTACGAATTTTGTACAAAACTCGATTTTTTGACCGATTGGTCCTATGGGAGCTATATGATATAGTCAACCGATTTTGATCAAATTTGGTACAGTGCTTGGGAACTCTTAAAAACTTCTAATTGCCAAATTTGGTTACAATATCTTCACTAACAAACGAAACACAACGAATTTTGTACAAAACACGATTTTTTGACCGATTGGTCCTATGGGAGCTATATGATATAGTCAACCGATTTTGATCAAATTTGGTACAGTGCTTGGGAACTCTAAAAAACTTCTTATTGCCAAATTTAGTTACAATATCTTCACAAATAAACGCAACACAACGAATTTTGTACAAAACACGATTTTTTGACCGATTGGTCCTATGGGAGCTATATGATATAGTCAACCGATTTTGATAAAATTTGGTACAGTGCTTGGGAACTCTAAAAAACTTCTTAATGCCAAATATGGTTACGGTATCTTCACAAATAAACGAAACACAACGCATTTTGTACAAAAAACTAATTTTCGACCGATCGATCTTATGGGAGCTATATGATATAGTCAACCGATTTTGATAAAATTTGGTACAGTGCTGGGGGTCTCTAAAAAACTTCCGATTGCCAAATTTGGTTATGATATCTTCATAAACAAACGAATTATCCATCTAAAACTTTTGATTTTTTTCGAGGTCCTCTGAAACACCCCTATGGGAGCTATATAATGTAATCCCGATATCAAAAAAATAAAATAAACTTGTCTCCTATGGATTAATAAGGGATCTTATCTGAAAGTTTGGTTGCTCTTGCTCTTACCATCTCTGAGATCTAGGCGTTCATACGGACAGACGGACAGACGGACATGGGTATATCGACTTCTCTAGTCACACTGATCATACTTTAGGTAACTTTGGGGGGTCTCCGACTTCTCCTTCTGTACGTTACATACATTTTCGGCTTGCACAAACACAATATACCCTTTGTACCATACGGTACAGGGTATAAAAATATCTGCTACACCTACAATTGAGGAAGTTATAGTTATTTTAGTGATGGCATCTACAATGGTTGCTTTAGAGCTAGAGCAGGTGATGCCTCTTCGTCGCTTAAGGGGTGCAATCCTTGTGAATAGAGGTGAGCTCACATTCCTCGTTAGTGCGCCTTTGAGCGTCAGGCCATAAAAAGTTACGGAATTTTCAGGCATCGATAGAAGTTGTCTCTTTCGGTCTGTTCTCTTTTAGAAAGTTCGCTGACTTGGAGCCATGGGTGAAAATCAGCAACTAATGTTATCGAAGCCTTAGGGTGGCATTGAGGAACAGTCCTGTCTGCAGAGTATCGTTTCTGGCTCTTCTATTGGTGGTTGTGTTTGACCCTATGGCCTGAGCACGTATCTCAGAGGAGGGGCGAACGTGCTCCAAGATCCGTATGGTGTTGGCCCAGCAATGAACCACAAACATTATGTTTTGTGCAGCTGAGCATGATGCATGGGAGAGCACATGCGCCGATGGGGCGGTCAATCTCTGAGCTTTGGAGTGAAATAAGGTCTGTCTGTTGAATGGCCGGTTCTCTGCCAGAGTTGGCAGCACGTAGGCCACTACCTCGACTTGTAGCCGTGAGTTTTTTTGGGTGCTACCATGAAGCGACATATTCGTCGGGAGTCAATATCTGATAAATTATTGAACGGACATGTTTTGTGTGCGCTCCGGTAAAGCTCTTCAGTTTAGACGAATCCGATAGCCAAAAAATCCAAAGTGCTTTGGAGTGATCCAATAATAGCGAAACGACGCTGTACAAAATTAAATATCTGTTTAATGTATAAAACAAGTGCAAAATTAGTAAAAACAAATTAAGTGCCACGAACAAATCGCGAAAAATGAGCAACACTCAAGCGAATGAGAGTAGAAACTCTGTAGAACAACGAAATGGGCTCTACTCATATTTTTCTACGCGTGACAGCGAGTCGGAGAGAGCAGCAAACTGGTAACGGAGACACCCAAAATGCGATTACAACTGCGTTTGCAGTAAATACAAAACAAAACGGTAAATGCAAGCTCAAATGCCCACAACAATAACAATAACATCAACAATAACAACCAAGTATCAAAACAAAGGAAAAAAGTGGACTGGTATGGATCGCTACATCCATATCAAGCTCAAACTCGGCCCACAAAACTCAAAGGCTGGTAATAAATCAAAAATGAACCGTGGTAATGATTGTAGGCAAACACCTGAGTACCCTGCTACAACAAATTCGCCCTTTTGGCAGACGCTGAAATTGATGAACAAACCCAGCCAAATGAAAGAGATCCGAAAAAAGTCAAGCCTCCACCAATATTCGTGAACAAAGCTCAAGTGAACTAGTGAACAAACTAGTTGCACTAATTGGAGATAAAACGTTTCATATAATTCCTCTAAAAAAAGGAAATATACACGAAACTAAAGTGCAGATCCAAAAAGAAGCAGATCATCGTATAGTTAGCAAATACCTTGTAGAAGCAGGTAAAAACTATTACACATATCAGCTTAAAAGCTGCAAGGGCTTACAAGTAGTCCTAAAAGGAATTGAGTTGCCGAAAATATTACGGCTCTAAAAGATAATAACTTCAATGCAAGAACGGTCGTGAACATCTTAAACAAAAATAAAGAGCCGCAGCCACTTTTCAAAGTTAAGCTCGAGCCAGAGAGTAAAACTTTAAAGAGAAATTAAGTCCACCCATCTACAAGCTACAGCTTTTGTTGCACCGGAAGATCACTGTCGAAGAGCCACACAAGCGTAAAAACCAGTGCAGTGCACAAATTAACAAGAATTTGGCAATACCAAAGCCTACTGCACTCTAAGGTCTGTCTGTGTCGTTTGTAGTGAATCTCACGACTTCGCGAATTGCCCGAAAAACAAGGAAGACAGGTCAGAGAAAAAGTGCAGCAGCTATGGAGATACACACACTGCGAACTGGAGAGGCTGCGTAGTCTACAAGACGCTGAAAAGCCGCCTTAATAGACGAATTGGCCCGCGCAACCCCATACCAACTCGCACTTTTAAACTCCCTCGCAACTGAGTCCTCCGATTCCTTCCTCTGCAGTTCCCGTTAGAGCAGACACTGCCAATCTTATGCAAAAATGAGCAGCAACAACCAAGTGGCATTGAAGCAGCGATACTATCGCTACAAAAAAGTATTAATGACTTAATGACGTTTATGTAAACAACTATGCAAGAACTCATGCGTAACTAAAGTATGCTGATGCTACTACTTGTATCATCAAAAACATCTTAATGACTTCCCTACGGGTATCTCTGTGGAACGCAGTTACTAAAAAACAAAAATATCGACGTAAGGCTACTTGCGGAGACGCACCTCACAAAAATATAACTTGCAAATACCAGGGTACCTCTTCTACGTAACGAACCACCCAGATGGTAAAGCTCTTGGTGGCACTGGCATATTAATTAGAAATCGCATCAAACACCACTTTTTGCACAGGTTTGAAACAAGCTACTTACAGTCTACATCAATAAATTTGCAAACCAACAGCGGTCCAAAGAATCTGGCCGCAGTCTACGGCCCACCTCGCTTTTCGATCTCTGAGAATCAATTCACAGGATTCTTTAAAACGCTAGGGGAGCAATTTATTGCCGCTGGTGACAATAATGCCAAGCATACGCATTGGGGATTTCGTCTTGTAAGACCAAAGGGAAAGCAGATATACAACGCGATCATCAAACCCCTCAACAAGTTTGACTTGTGTTTCCGGGTAAGCCTACTTACAGCAGATCCTAAAAAAGTGCCTGATCTTATTTATTTCGCAATCACCAGAAAGATGCCACGTAACATGACGTGCGTAACGTAACAGCCGAGGCGCTACAAAACTTATCGTCTGACCACTCTCCGGTTCTTTTTAATCTCCTGCACCACCCAGAGATTGTCGAACGACCACACAGAATCACAAACAACAGAACAAGCTGGCTGAAATATAAAAAATAAATAATTAAATGTGTGAGTAAACATCGAACAAACTCTTACACTGACTACTAAGGACGACATCGGCACCTGGATCCGCAGCGATGAAGAAAGAGCGAGTGCATTAGCTGGCCATCTAAAACAAGTGTTCCAGCCAAACCCTGCCACAAATTCTTTTGTGCTCCCATCACTGTCCACTTACAATCCAGTAGAGCCACTAAAACCAATCGAAGTCAGGCCGAGCGAAATTGAAAAAGTCATCAAAGAGCAACTAAAGCCCGGAAAATCTACTGGGTTTGATTTGATAAATTCGAAAATGATTATCGAGCTCCCTAGGTGTGCGGTTTCGCACATTTGTCATATTTTTAATGGAATAACAAGACTTGGGTATTACCCTGACAAATGGAAAAAGTCGATCATAGTAATGATCCTGTTGCGCATTAGTCCACACCTCAAAGCCCGCAACATTTTGCCATCGCACCAATTTGGTTTCCGAGAAAAACATGGAACGATCGAAAAGGTCAAATTCGAGCTACGGGAATACTGCACGGCAATATTTCTCGATGTCACACAAGCATTCGACCAAGTCTGGACGGACCTATGTACAAAATAACTAAGCTGCTGCCACAAAATATGCACAAACTGCTTGAGTCATATCCCTATAGAAGAGTCTTCGTAGATAGATGTTATACAAGCACGTCCCAGGATCACGTTATTGAAGCTGGAGTGCCCCAAGGCAGTGTTCTTGGACCAGTCCTCTTCATCCTATTTTTTTTTTTTTTCCCTATGGGTTCCTCACAAAGAGGTGGGGCACTGCGACCAGAAGATCTTTTGTACCATACCCATAAATTAAAGCAAAAGACTTTCCGCTTTCCGCATGAATAGCAGTAGTTTTGTTGGTATTGACCTAAGATGGAAGGGATTAATCCGTTCCTTTCCCAAGTGACAGGCTCTGTCCCATACCAGCGCTGGGCAGTCACAGAGAATATGTCTGGTGGTTTCGTCGTCCTCGAGACAGAGTCTGCACTCTGAAGAGTCCGATAGGCCAATTTTCTGTAGATGGTATCTAACAGTGTGGTGGCCAGATAGGAGTTTTAAGTCCTCTCTGCCAAGACCTTTTGTTTTGATCATATCCAGGGGTTTGATAAGCGCTTTTGCTTGACGCAGCCCCGGTAAGGAGAACCAGTATCTCATATGTTCTCCCGCAGCCCATTTGTTTACCATAGTTTTGATTGTGGACCAACCAATACCACAGAAGGGCGTAGGGGCAGTGGTCAGGGTGGAGCCACCCTGTCGTGCTAGATCGTCAAAGATCGTGTTACCATCCGCTCCTGAGCGTCCAGGTACGCAACATAGCACGACTTTGTTCCGGGAGGACAGGGTTTGGAGGTAATTATGGCATTCTTTGACCATCCTGGAGGAGATGCTCCATGATGATAGTGCCCTAATAGCAGCTTGGCTATCTGAGTAGATACAGATGTTTGCTCGCCTAGTTCCCTTACTAAGGATACTATGAATGCAGATCTCTATGGCATGAATCTCTGCTTGAAAGATGCTGGGCCAGATGCCCATTGCACTTGAGATTCTGGTGTTGGGCCCAACGACTCCAGCACCTACACCCTGCTCAGTTTTAGACCCATCCGTGAACCATTGTTGCCACCGGAGGTTTCCACAGGGGCTGCCATCAGCCCAAGTCTCCCGACTTGGGAGAAGAGATCTAAATTTCTTGTTATGAAATAGTTCCGTGATCATAAGATCTGATCTAGAGCAGATGGATACGTCAGGAAGGGAATATATAAGTGCGGCATGACCAGTGTCGCTTGCTAAGAGACCAGATGTGATCTGGATACGCAGTAGACTCTGCTGGCTGACTTTTGAATGAAAATGTGCAGTGGTGTAACTCCAAGGACTGACTCCATGACAGCTATTGGACAGGTACGCATAGCTCCCGAGAGAGAAAGGCATACTAATCTTTGAAGCTTGCTGCACTTCTTAATGGCCACATTTTGCTGCGTCTTGGGCCACTACACAAGGGCTGCATATGTGACGATAGACCGTACCATCACACGGTATATCCATTCTATAATATTTGGGGTGAAGCCCCTAGTGTTTCCAAAGAATTTTCTACAAGCCCACATGGCTCGAGTAGCTTTGGAGAGCACTTTTTCTAAGTGGGAGTTCTAGTTGAGTCGCTTGTCTAGGACCACACCTAGATATTTGACCTGTTCTGAAAACAACATCCTCAGTGTTATTTATAACGAGGTTCCGAAGCCTAATTTTGTATCTCTTCGTGAAGGGAACAATCACAGCTTTCAGGGGATTGATGTTAGGCCATTCGTTTAGACACCAGTTCAGGGTTATCTGTAGAGCGTTGTCCATCAGCTCTATGATGGTGTTCTCATATTTACCCGTCACTATGATAGCCAGGTCATCTGCGTAGCCAATGACTTTAACAGTTCATCGATCACGAGAGACCATAGCAGGGGAGATAACACACCTCCTTGTGGACAACCTTTTACAGCTCTTATGCTGACTGCTGTGCCATGTAGAGATGCAGTTATGTCTCTCTGTCGGAGCATGGATTCGATCCATGCGATCACGTGTGGTTCTATGTTTCTACGTGCCAGCGCTCTAGAGATAGAACCAAAGTCAGTGTTGTCGAAAGTTCCTTCGACATCCAGGAAGGCGCACAAAGCTATGTTCTTGGAGTCAAAAGCGCTTTCAATCTTTCTGACTAGGTGGTGTAAGGCAACCTCTGTTGACTTCCCCTTGGAATAAGCAAACTGCATTGGATGCAACGGGGTCGTGACTTGCAGTTTGTTTCTGATATGCAGGTCGAGAAGCCTCTCTACTCTTTTCAGAAGGAATGATGTAAGACTGAATGGTCTGTACGACTTGGGCTTATCTATTGACCTATTGCCAGATTTAGGGATAAAAACCACCCGAACTCTCCTCCAAGTGTGAGGTATGTATCCACAGTCAAAGCTTGCTCTAAACAGACAAATCAGTCGGTTCAGAATGAAATCCAGACATTTCTGGAGAAGTGCTGAAAAAATTCCGTCACCACCAATTGCCCATCTGACTTTGTCGGCATCAAATATTGGCAGCCTCTCGGAAGTTTGGCTTAATCCAATCTGAGAGTTGGGCATCTCCATTGCAGATTGAAGAGCCTGGAAAGTGTGTTTGGAGAAGGAGCTCCAATGTTTCCTTCAGGTCTGAAGTGATCACTCCTGCTCAACAGACCTACCCCGTTTGAGGACTCTTTGGCCGTGACTCGTTGAAGTCTAGCCGCTTCTGTTAGTTTTTGGACACTATTGCAGAAGTTCTTCCAGGTTACTAGCCAGAGTAGGGTCTAATACCTCTTCTCTAATAGCATTGATAAAGGTGGGTTTGTTCCATCTATTTATAACATTTAATTGACAACACAATAAATATTCTAAGAGAGACTCACCTCTAGTGTTGACGTCACTACTACCCCAGATGGTGTGGTGAGCGTTTGCGTCGCAACCGACGACTAATGGCGTTTTACGCTGACTGCAGTGGTCAACGAGCCGCTTGACCTCTGTCGGTGGGACAACAGCCGTGTCGCCAGGGAAATAAGCAGCCGCCACCACTATTTCCCTGGTACCCGTCTCCGTGACAACTTTGACGAGCTACATCCTATACACGGCGGACATCCCCACAGACTACCAGCTAACAACTTCTACGTTTGCTGATTATACGGCAATTCTAAGCCGCTCCAGATGCCCAGCAAAGGCAACAGCTCAACTGGCTCGCCGCCTACTACTATCTGTGGAAAGAAGGCTTGCAGATTGGCGCATACAATTCAACGAACAAAAATGCAAGCAAGTATTGACAGCTTAGCGATTTAAATGTAACAGATGAAAGCGAATTAGTAGTGTATCATAAGTACAGTCGCAATTGATGCCAAAATACCACTTCACGTCGAGGATACCAAAATTCATATAAAGGTGTGCGCGTACTTTTTGTATTTAGTGTGCACAATTTATATAAAACAAAAGCACGTCGGGGTCACCAATGTTGAGCTACTGAGCTTTTTCCATAGCTTTAGTTTGTCAAGATTTAGTAAAAAATAATGCCCCGAAATAATCACCTTTTATGTTTATTTTGCCTTCTTGGCAGAATTTATAAAATATACAAATTGTTTTGACTAAGCACAAAAAGTTCCGAGTCAATTTTACAGGCAGCCCCGAAATAGGCTGTGCAATCAACAATTATAAACTGTGATATAAAATTAGCCGGCCAAGCGTACTCAAATAGCCGTGCCGTTGCGAGCGATAACGTCAACGAATTAGAACTAAGTAGTAGAAGTGTAACTATAATAATAAGATGAGAGCAATAGATAACAACAACAATTATTGTGATGTGCAAAAAGGAATTAACAGTGGCTTAAGCTTAGTTAATTGATAGATACGAGACATCGATGAGAACTTTAAAAATACTAAAAATACTTTATATTAAATATATATAGATGTACCAAGAAATGATGTGTCGAAATGTCTTGACTTTAAGCGCGTCCGCCTAAGAGTGTAAGTGATGAGAGACGCATAATTTATTTGTACATTTATATATATTTAATATAAATAAAGTATTAGGCTTATTATTAGCAATCAATGTGTTTGATTGCTTAAGTGGTGACCCCGACGTGATCTATATATATGTTCATTAGGGCGGGTCAATTTGTATGGGGCCGAAAAAGCGTTCTGGGGCTCACCGCGATTTTGATTCTTTGGTTCATTCTAAGCAACTTTGCCCAAGAAACTATGGGTCTAAAATGAATTTCGAGTCGCCCGCTTTTTCAAAATAGGATTTTTTTCGAAATATTCAAAAATCGACTTAGACATTGCATTGAAAAGGCCGAAAAACGAAAATTTTTTTTTGATTTTTTTCCGTTTTTATACCCTGTACCGTATGGTAAAAACGGTAAATTAAGTTTGTGCAAGCCGAAAATGTATGTAACATACAGAAGGAGACCCCCAAAGTTACCTAAAGTATGGTCAGTATAAGCGCCTAGATCTCAGAGATGGTAAGAGCTAGATCAACCAAACTTTCAGATTAGATCCGTTACTATCCTGCGGGAATCAAGTTTATTTTTTTTTTTAGTATCGGGGTTATATTATATAGCTCCGGTAGGAGTGTTTCAGAGGACCTCGAAAAAAACGAAAAGGTTTACATGGACAATTCGTTTGTTTATGAAGCTATCGCAACCAAATTTGGCACTCGTAAGTTTTTAATAGTTCCCAATCACTGTACCAAATCGGTTGACTATATCATATAGTCCCCATAGGACCGATCGGTCAAAAAAAATGGTTTAGTCAAACATTCGACTGATATCTGTCTGTTTTTGAAAATATCGTAAACAAATTTGGCAAATAAAATATCTTTTGGAAGCCTTAAGCAATATATCGGACTTAATTGCAATGTGGTGGTACAGTTATCTACGCCCGACTTTAACGTACGCCATCTTTTTTTTGAAAATAGACAAAATGTGCTTGAGAACTATGAAAAAGGAAAATATTCGTCGATTTTTACAACTTTTTGTCAATTTAAAAAAAAAGATAAAAAAATACACAAACTCGCCCTTTGGCGACGCTCGAAATTAAAAATAGATGTTAAAAATGGATTCCTCGACCCCAAAAACCCCTAAATACACATTTGGTTAATGGAAAAATAACGTTTTTTGGCCTTGTAAATGGATGATCTAAGTCGATTTTTGAATATTTTGACGAAAACCTATTTTGAAAAAGTGGGTGACTCGAAATTCATGTTAAACCCATAGTTTCTTGGGCAAAATTGCTTAGAATGACCCAAAGAATCAAAATCGCTGTGAGCCTTTATACCGAAAGAAATTGACCCGCCCTAATGTACATATATCGTATAATCACAAATACGACAACGACCTTGCGGCACTGCAGTTGACCATAATTTCGCAACATTGTGAAATTAAAATTCTAGTGTTCCTGAAAATAAAGACACCGACGAAGACACTTTTTTGGATAGTCAGGGTAGTGAGAAGCAGCTCTTCAAATGCAAACTATGGAGGTTAATTTGCAACATATTAATTCAGTAATCGCAATTTTAACAAAGCAAACCCACACCTTTGGATTGCTCAATTAGAGCGTTCATTTCGATTAAGCGATGTTAATGAAGACACGGACCGTTTCGACATATTGGCGGTTTACTTGGAGGACGACGTTGTTCATGAGGTCGAGGACCTAATTGCTACACCTCAAAATTCGAATTGTTACAACGCACTTTTTTTTTTATTTATTTATTAGAAGATTAACTTATAATTAAAATTTATAAGAAACCTATATTTTGCCGTAGCATCAGTGGCCTTCAGCTTTACAACGCACTTAAAATTCGCTTGCTAACTAAATTTGCTGATTTGACGGAAAACAAAATGCGACACCTGCTGCAGCTTGTAGAGCTGGTAGACAAGCTTTAGCATGAAGTTAAAACTCTCAAGGAATCTCGCTCTTCCGATGGCACTTTAAGCATCGACGGAAAAGACCAGCGCGTATTATGCTGGTATCGCAAAGAATTTGGCAGCAGTGCACGCAAATGCCGCGAGGGCTGCCGAATTGGAAGTCGTCAAACTAAAACGGCTGCCGACATCGCTGGTTGGCGGCAGCTGCATGACAACCAGCAACAATGCAGACGGTTCTTTGCAAAGCAACGAGCCACGTTTGCACCTCAACGATCGCATCTCAAAATTACGTTATTTTCTGGACTCTGGCTCCGTGGTATCCATTATATCACGTACGGCAGTAAGGTACAAGACGACGCTTAATAAGTAACGACTATTTGCTAATAACGGAACGATAATTAAAACGCATGGTGTGCCCGCCATGGATCTTGATATTGGCCTTCGATGCTCTTTTAAATGGCTGTTTATCATTGCGGATGTGCAGTCGTCAATACTTGGAGCCGACTTTTTAGCCCATTACCATTATCTCTAAGCTCTTGGTGTAGTCCTCAATACAACGACCACGTTTATTTCAACAATTAACGATAATAATGATTTTCGAGGTTTGTTAACAATTCATCGCAGTTACAGAGTTCCAGTAAAAAACATAGCAATGCAAATTCAGCACACGCTGGAGAGCATCACATAGAAACAACTGGAAACCGTTTAACTGATCACACACGCCGCCTAGCCGGAGGAAAACTTGCTATCAGATTCGCTCCCGACTCGGTCACTCGGAAGAGTATTGCCGATAGGCGATAGTGCGATAAGCAACTCGTTTTGCTGCCATCGACACGAGCGTTTCACTGACGCGTCTCTCATCGCTAACACTCTTAGGCGGACGCGCCTAAAGTCAAAACACTTCGACGCATCATTTCTTTGTACATTTAATTATATTTAATACAAATAAAGTATTAAGTTTAGTATTAGCAATCAATGCGTTTGATTGCTAAATTAATACGCCCTCTAACGCCATCTATGAGCAAACAGCGGTTTTAAGCCTATATACCTGGTATTAATGTTGACCTTGCTACTGGTATTAACTCGCTTAAAATGTATTATTCGCCAGGTCCTGATAATATTCCTACTTGTGATATCAAAGCTAGCGCACTTGCGCTTCACGTACTCTTGCTGAAGCTATTTAATTTGTCACTTGAATCGGCCTCTTTCTCCATTTGGAAATCGTCTTTTGTTAATATCCTTCACAAGAAGGGTAATAGATCCGATGTTTCCAATTATCGTGGCATCGCCAAATTGTCATCAATTCCTAAATTGCTTGAAAAAATGTCAGTCTCATCTGCAGCATCATTGTAAGTCGCTTATTTCTCCGTGCCAGCATGGTTTCATGAAAGGCCGGTCTATCTCTACAAACCTTCTTGCGCATCTTAGCATTTAAAGGATTTTCAAGTAAACTCCAAACAGATGTAATTTATACTGATTTTAGTAAGGCCTTTGACTCTATTAACCACAAGCTCCTTATTATCAAGCTTGGGCTCTTAGGATGTCCGACCATTTTTCTCAATTGGATTTCTTTTGACCTTGCTGAGAGATCCCAAAGAGTTATGGTTTCCAAAATTGGTCACGTATCTTTTGCTGCTCCGCAAGGTAATTATCCAGGTCATCTATTTTTTACACTGTTTATAACTGATCTGCCAGTTGCGGTTAATCATTCCCGTGTTCTAATGTTTGCTGATGATGTTAAACTTTTTTTTCTCGCTTAACGACTCCACGTCGCGTCTTTTACTTCAGGATGATTTAAACTCTCTTCATAACTGGTGTTCTATTAACCATTTGAACTTTAACCTTTTAAAATGTATGTTTTTGACATTTCATCGACATAAGCCTCATTTGGTAAATTACTTTATAAATGTTATTTCTTTGGTGCGTATTTCTTTATTTACTAATTTGGGTGTTAATTTTGACCCTAAATTAAATTGTAATTATATTAGCTTCAACTCCTATGTTTCAAGTGTTATGAATGAAGCCTGGTGTGTTTTAGGGTTCATTGGACGCTGGTCAAAAGAATTTAACGATGCGTATATGACCAAGTTCCCTTATTTTGCTTAATTAATTAACTGCATGTATGATGATATTTTGATATAAATAAATAAATAAATAGACTTGTTGGCCCAAGAACCCCGGCATAACAATCCGGAACGGATAAACGCGACGATGCGATTGTGGCAGGAGAGGTGGGAAAGCAGCCCCAACGGCAGTTGGACTAGGCGGCTCATACCTACCATTCAACCGTGGGTGAGTAGGGATCACGGTCAGTCCGACTTCTATCTCACCAAACAGGGCACGGGTGTCTAAAATCGTATTTATTTAAGTTTAAACACGAGTCCGATCCGTTCTGCACACACGGCACGGATTGTAGAACACTTTTTAGATCGCAAAACTATTGGTCGGCTTTAAGCCACACAGAAATCCTTAAATCTTTGCAAAAGTCTAAATCCTAGATGAGAATCTAGGTGTGGCCTTCATGCCTTCTCCCCTCGCGAAGTAATACACCATAGTAGTACCGTGAGAGGGAAACGAGGAGTAGGTGGTAGGTTTAGTAAGTGAGGTAATACAAGTCCCACACTTTTCGGTTTTTCGACCTTCCTCCACATACAAAAAAAAAACACTCCATTTATAATATTTTATCTTCGAATTTACTTGTGCAACACGACAACACATTAATTTTCGAAGTTCTGTTTTGTCTAAATCTAAAACACCTTACTTTTATTCCACTCGTTTTGGTTTTGCATGTACACACAATTTTAACGGACATTTTTCGTAATAAAAATATATAATTAAAATTAACCTTGATTCGTTCAACTGACCACATCAGAAATAATACAAAATTATTTATTTATTTATAATGATAACACTAGTTTACACGAAAAATGAACCTTCGTAAAAAAGTGTTTTTTAGGGTAATTTGGGGTCGAGAAACACGAAAATGGCAACTTTTTTTTTTTTCTTAAGCACCGTTTTCGAGATATTTTCGAAAAACATGTTTTTGGGTACTTATTTCAGGTATTTTTCTAAAAAAAAAAAGGTTGCCATTTTCGTGTTTCTCGACCCCAAATTACCCTAAAAAACACTTTTTTACGAAGGTTCACTCGATGACCCTTAAATTTGTAAACTAGTGTAATCAAAGTTATAAAATAATAATTAGCATAAAATATAGCACTGGCTACTCAGGCCTTCGGCTATGTCGTGTTGTTTTGGAATTTGTGGCGTGTGATTAATTAATATTACAAAATGGTATCATGTATTTATGTGTAATGTCTAATGTTTGTGTATAACAAAAAAGAGTACTTAATTCTAGGTTTGTTTTCAATGTTGAGTGTGTTATATTTGGTGTGTTGACTGTTATTTTTTATTTATATGTTTATAGTCGTGTATATGTGAACAAGTGTATGAGTGATGTGTTATATTTCGTGGTATAAATTAGTAACTTTAAGGAATTTTATGATTTTTTGAAAGTTATTACTAATATTAGATAAATATTGAGTGGGATTGTCGTTTCCAAAGATTTGTGTTCTGGCTTGGTTAAGTGTTTTGCAATGACTTAGTAAATGATCGGTGGTTATTAATACATTTGTGTTACATAGATGACAGGAGGTAGAAATGGTTCTGTCAACATAGTGTGTCCTAGTCGAAGTCTGATCATTTTAATTTGATCAAGTCTACTTAAATTTTGTTGTGAAGTAGAACCCAGATAATCTGGAACTATAAGTTAATTGATAATAATAACTTGATACCAATTGGTACACGATTTAAACAGTTGTTGTTGTCTCGAGATCAATGATTTTTTTATGTATCTGTTTATGTCTTGTGTATTTAAGTTTGGCGTGTATACAAGTCGGAGTTGTGTGTTTTTTTTTTTGCTTCACTTTCGGCCAGCTCGAGATCTTATAGCAGTTGGATAAATGTTCGAGTTGTTAAGGTTACAAATTGCGTTAAGAGAAGAAAGGGAATCAGAGCAAAAGACGAATTTGCCCTTTTTCCTTTTAGCAATTTTAATAGCTTCAAGCAATGCATATACAAAATTATTTTAGTTACATTAATGCGTTTACAAAGCAAAATACTTTTCATTTCGACAGCTGAGAGCCAAACTTTTCAAAACGATCGCATTCCAGAACACCTTTCATTTCGATTCTGCGTGCGTGATTTATTACTAAAAGATAGCACCTTACGTCTAACAGTTTGTGAAATGGAAAGTAGTCTAATGTTAAATATATGTTAATGTCGTGTTATGTGTTTCAAAATATAAGCGTTAAACGAACCAGTTCTATGGAACTAGTTAAAAGTACAATTAAGTTTTTACATCCTCGGCCCCGCCAAATACTGACTTTATCTCTAGGGGATAAAGAAGTTGAATAGGATGTCTCAAAACTTGTTGGTTTTTGACTCAAACGTCGCAGGCTCTTTCACGCCCATCATGTCCAACGTATCTCGAAGTCACCATGCCCAGTCTCCATAGTAGCATTGGTTGTGGTCATCTTTCACCAAAACTACGTCACCCTCGCTTAGACTTCTTGCTGCTTGGGACCTGTTAAAATGAATAGATCTCTTTATATAACGATAAATAAGGGTCGCTCACGCTTTCCACATGTTGCTTATTTGAGTCCCATCTATTTTAAAATTCATGAAATGTGCGGGCGTAAGGGGCTCTAAGTCGTTTGTGCTGCTGCTGACGTATGTAAGTGACCTTTGGTTTACCACGCGTGCAACCTCGACGTGCAGAGTTTGAAGATCTTCAATGTTTAGTTTTGCCTTTCCAATAGTAGCTTTCAAACAATCGTTGATGGTTCGTACGAGGCGCTCGCTCGGGTACGAATTTCCACTGTATGCCGCTAGTCGCTGCAAATTGTTGTATTCGGACAGAATCCAGTAGTTTTTCAACTCGAAACTTGATCGCTTAAACGTTTTTGTGTTGTCCGATATTATTACTCGAACTTCTCCTAGTTTAGCCATAAATCGCCTTAGTGCATTGATGCAGGTTTCAACTCTCATGTCGGTTACTAGTTCGAGTTGCATACCACGTATTGCTGCACAAGTAAACAGCATTATATATACCTTTTTATGGATATCGCTTGATTCGCTGGTTGTGTACAGGGGGCCAGCGAATTCTTCACTTTTTGTTTGTAACCCTTTGCAGATAACGCATCGCCGAAGTATATTTTTAAAAAGTTGTCGGCCTTTAATTATCCAAAATCGCTTGCGCAACTTGGTTAAGGTTGCATTCATACCGCAATGTTTCAGCTTCTGATGTGCGTATAAAACTAGAAGATCTGAAAAATAAGAGCTTTTTGGTAAAATTATGGGATTACACTGCTCTTCAAATTCGCTATGTAGTAGTAGACCGGTGAGTTTAAGTACACCTTCGCTTAGTTTGGAATTAAGACATAATTTTTGAGTCGCTGGGAATGCCTTGACCCTTTTGCAGTGCGATCAACTCGACTCCATATACTTGTTGCAGTATGTATTTTATCCAATATAATTCGGCTTCTTTTAGGTCGTCAGCCGACAACTCTTTGATATTGTTTACATTTGCATTTATTTTCAATTGTTTTGCTTTGCTTTTAATTCCCATGATAAATCGCAAAATAAATTCTGTTACTCGCAGCATTTTTTGTAGAGATCGATATCGCTTTATGGGAAATGTAGACTGCATCGGTATATCGCAGACGATGTCCTCTATATCCTTTCACGGATCCATAACGCAGTGATGCCAATCGTAAACATTTGTTAATCTGTTGATTTCGCTAACTCCTCCTTTGATGTCCTGTTTCGGTTGTTTTCAATTTCCAGCTATCCAATTTAGAACAATGCTCATTTTTGTTTGCAGATACTTAGCCAATCTTGATGCAATAAGTGCAGCAGTCAGTTCTAGCCTGGGTAGTGCAGCTGCATTTTCCTCTTTTATAGGGCTGATCCAATTTTTAAAGCCAATACGTGCAATTCAAGCACTGCTGATTCATAAATTCTTAAACATCGCTGCATCTTGTATTCTATCAGGGACGAAATATTTTTTTGCCACGCCGTAAATTCTTTCGCTAAGTTATCCGCTAATAGTTGATCCCATTCCAAGTGTTCCTTCCAAATTTTATGTAACATTATTTTAATGTTGACTGTGAAAGGACCAAAAAATCGATTTTGCGATAAAATCATTTTGTAAAGGATATGCATGAAACTGATTTAGAATTTCCTAAGGATCAAGAAAACTAAAATTTTATTCGATTCGGATGAATACTTTAACAGCTACAGCCGCTCAACTTTTTCAACTTTGAAAAAAATCTAAATTTTTGGAATAAAAGTGCGTGTTTAAGATCGTTTAGTAAAAAAACTACGCAACCAATCCCTATTTTCTTGGTTTTTATAAAAAGGTACCCGACGCGTCGGGTCATATTATAAAGGTATTAACAGGCATTTTTGATAGGATCGGATATCCAACCATCATGAAAAGTGATAATAGTCTATTTGGTTCGGCAGAATTTAGTGATTTCTCTAGTTAATGCAATGTTCAATTCAAATTCTCAAGTCCAAGATGTATGATGTATGATGTGAATAGTGTGTAAGGTATGGACTTCCTTCTGCACTGCGACCAGCATGTAGGTTTTTTGTGCACCCGTGTGTGACTAATCGCCGTTTAATGATTTGGCGAAGGCTGTTATTCCCTTTAGTGATAGGGTTTTGTAGTCCTTTTCATCCAATGTACAGCTGTTTAAGAATTTAGCTCTGCGTTTGGTTAGCGCTGGGCAGTTGGCTAAAAGGTGTTCCATGGTTTCCTCCTCTTCATTGCAGTATCTTCAGGTTACAGTATCCGATAGACCTAGCTTGGCCATGTGGTATCTACAAGGGTAGTGGCCAGTAAGTGCACCGCATAAGATGCGTAGGTCTTTTCTATTGAATTCTAGGGCTTCTGCTCCCTTTTTTGAGTCGAACTGAAGGAATTTTTTGGAGTGACGGAGTCCTTCCAGATTATCCCAGTAGGTTTTTACCTCCTTTTTGGTGTTTCTTGAAATGATATTTGTAATATCATTTTTTGTGAAGCCGTACAGAGGGCTAGGTCCTGTGAAGATTGTCTCCGCCCCTTTTCTGGCTTGTGTATCTACTGCTTCATTACCTTCAAAACCTTTGTGCCCAGGCACCCAAATAAGTTTTACCTTATTATGGGATGCCAATAGGTTTAGGTTGTTGTGGCATTCAATGACAGATTTGAACATGAATTTATAATTGTTGAGGGCTTTGAGTACCGCTTGGCTATCAGATAGAATATTTATTTTTATTCTTTGCACATTGCGGTCTAGTAATTTCTGAGTTGCAGAGTTTATCGCAAATAGTTCGGCATCGAATGTTGTTGCGTCTTTACATAGAGAGATGTGCATATGGCAGCGGGGACCGACTACCCCTGCACCTACTCCATCTTTCGTTTTGGAGCCATCTGTATACCATTTTTAGGCGTCATCTTGCACCCAACTTGAAGATCTCGTAGTTTTTTATTGGGCTAACTACTGGATCTATCTGGTTATTGAAAGTAGCAATTTGCTTTGCCTCTTTTGCCCAGTTTAGAATTTCGAGGTGTCCCTTATGATCCCCTTCTTTAAATTTATATAATTTATGGAGATTTACAGCCTCTTTAGCCGCTTCTGCTCTTATGGCTAGGTGAAGCGGTGTGAAGTTAAGAACAGCCTCCAATCCCGCTGTGGGTGTTGTTCTCATTGCTCCAGTAATGCTAAGGCAAGCAAGCCGTTGAATTTTTGTAAGTTTGCGTTGTGCATTTTGTTGAGTTACCTTTTTCCACCATATGACTGAGCCATATAGTATAGAAGGTTTTATCATTTGATTGTATATCCAGGATGACATTTTGGGACTAAGACCCCATGTTCTTCCTAGCAGTTGTCTTGTGGCCCATATTTGTTTAGTGGCCTTTTGTATTGTATTTTCTAGATGTCGTTCCCATGACAGCCTTTTATCAATTGTTAGGCCTAGGTATTTGGCTTCATCCTTAAGTGGTACCTCCGTACCTTTTATAAATAGATTAGCAATGTTATTTATATGTCTTTTTGTGAATGAAACGATGGTTGTTTTAGTTGGGTTGATAGACAGCCCTTCCCTGTCACACCACTCCCAGGTGATTTTGAGAGCATCCTGCATTCGCTCACCAATGATATTGTCATGTTTACCATTTATGATGACTGTTATGTCATCCGCATAGCCTATGGTTTTGAAGCCTCTTGTGTTTAGGCAGTCAAGCAGATCATCAACCAGGATAAACCACAGTAGTGGAGATAATACACCTCCTTGTGGACATCCTTTGACTGTATTTACACTGATCGCAACATTACCAAGTTCAGCTGTTATCACCCTTTTTTGTAGCATTTGGTGAATCCAGTTTATTAACAATAGGTTTGCTCCTATTTTATTTAGGGCGCGCTTCATTGATTCATGGCTTGCGTTGTCAAAGGCACCCTCTATGTCCATAAAGGCGCATAGGGAAATTTCCTTCGACTCTATAGCTTTTTCTATATTTGTAGCTAGTTCATGTATAGCCGTTGTTGTGGATTTTCCTTTTTGATATGCAAATTGCAATTTGTGTAATGGATTTGTTTTTAGCAAATCAGTTCTTATATGGTGATCAATAAGTTTCTCCATGGTTTTTAATATAAATGACGATAGACAGATTGGTCTATATGATTTCGGTTCATTTGGGGGCTTGTTACCACCTTTCGGTATAAAGATTACTTTAACCTCCCTCCATCTCTTGGGAATGTTACCCAGCTTAAGGCAGGCTCTGAGAACCTTTACCAGGATGCGTTTTAGGTTGATTGTACCATTTTTTAGTAAGGCCGGAAAATTTTTTTCCGGACCTGGTAATTTATATGGTTTGAATGAGTATAGTGCCCATTCAATTTTTTCAAATGTCACCAAGTCGTTAATTAAGGCAGTATGAGGTCTCGGAAGGACTGAGTGTGTCCTTTGAGAGGTGCTCACGCCTGTGTTGATGTTACAGCCCGGGAAGTGAGTTCTTGTTAAAAGCTCTATCGTTTCTTCAAACGTTGTCGTGACTGTACCATTTGGATGTTTTAGAATGCCAATGTTAGTTGTCTTAGCATTTGATAAAGTCTTGTGGATTCTGGCCGTTGCCGGCACATCCATTAGATTTTCACAGAATGTATTCCAAGATTTCCTTTTGGACTTTAAGTAACTTTCTTAATTCTTGGTTATATTTTGTTAGAGCCACACGATATTGCTCCCAGGATTTCACCCTTTTTGCCCTGTTGAATTCTTTTCTGGCTATCTCGCGTAGCGACGCTAACCTTTCATTCCACCAGGGAACTTTGTTTTTCGTGTTTTTAGTTTTTAGAGGGCAATTGTTGTGATAAGAGGTTAAGATTGCAGTCGTTACTGTTTCGACTGCTTCCTCAATATCATCTATGCCTTTTATTGGTTTGGTGAGCCCTAAAAGCTCGTTTTCCAGATTTACATTATAATTTACCCAGTTTGTTGCTCTCGGTGAGCTGTAGTGAATGTTTATAGGCTGTTCAATTTCAACCTTAAAGAGAATGTGGTTATGGTCAGAGAAGGATGCTTCCTGAGAGACTTTCCAATCTTTGATCATACCATTTATGTTTGAAGTGGTTAGGGTGAGGTCTATAACCTCTTCCCTTATTACGTTAATGAACGTGGGGCAGTTCCCGGTGTTAGCTATGGCTAAGTTATTAGTAATTATGTATTCAAGGAAAGACTCACCCCTCTTATTTTTGTCGGAGCTTCCCCAGACGATGTTGTGGGAGTTTGCATCACAGCCCATGATGAGGGGTATGTTCTTCCCCTTGCACCACTCCACCAGTCGACTCACTGTGTTGGTAGGTGCTGTTTGTTGTTCACCCGGGAAGTAGGCCGAGGCAATGACTACCTCTTTGCGTACCCCCAGGTGGTTGACCTCCATGAGTATGGCAGCCGTGTCGTCATCCAGGAAATCTGTGATATGAAGGAATTTAATATTTTTGTCTATGAAAATCGCCGCTCTAGGTCTGTCGGCTTTAACATCATAGATCAACTTACCGTTTTTGTTGGTCAGGCCGCATATCTTACCCGTCCTGATCAAGGGCTCTTGGATTAGCCCTATTTGTGAGGTACCCAAAGCAAACCTCCTGTCTAATTCTGCAGTTGCAGCTTTAGCGTGATGGAGATGTGCTTGGATACATTTCATGGTTTTATGTTGGTAGAAGCAGTAGTGTTGGCAGGCGTCAATGCACCTTCCTCAACACTCATGTCAGCGTCAGTGTCCACCACTGCTTCTTCTTCGGCTTCTTTATCTTTGTCCCCATCCGCCTTAAGCTTGAGGTGGACTTGGCCGAACTTGTAAAAAATGAGGCCCTTTGTATCCTCCATTTTAGCAGCCGACTTTTGGTCGACTGCTAGTACAAGCATGGCGCTTGTGCCTTTGTTGGTGCGACGCAGCGTTCTCCACGAAGCAACAGGGAGATCAACGTTTTGTTTTTTTACAAACGAAAGTATCGTCTCAGTTTCCGTAGACGCCGCGTTAGGGAAGTATCCCACCAGGACCTTAGGATGAGGCATCTTATCTTCCTCTATGGCCCATAATGATGCACCCTCCCATGGAGTTATAGTAAGAGCAACTTGCTTCACCCACTCCGCTGTTTTCTCATTGCTGCAGAGTAGGGTCATGAAGCCCGCTTTATACGTGCAACCCAGGAATTGAGGCGCTGTTTCACCTTCATTCCCGTTCAGCACTTTTGTCATCAGATCATCCTGAATAAGGTCCAACTGCTTTGTGGCTACGACTGTATTTGGATAGTCCTTTGCCAACACTGCAATGCGGATACCTTTTACACCATCTCTGAATGACGGCCTATTCTGGCCTTTTGTGGTTGCATGTGGAGTTTTCTGACGTCCACTTGTATTGTCCCTCAGCGGGCGTTTGCGCTCAGCCGCCTCTGGAGGGGTTTTGTCTGACGATGGTTGTCTTTTTGGGGTGCAAGATACCCCTGGAGTAATGGGTTGTTTCGCCTGGGCTTTCGCTTCGTCAAAGCTTACGTCCTTTTTGAGGAGAAATTTCAACCTCTTTCTTGCGGCTCCACTTGACCGTTTTTCCTCTTGGCTGTCCTTAGCTATTTTGCAGCATCTCTGGAGGTTGAGGCAACAACTGCCTCTTCCTGACCACTGTGATCCATGAGCTCTTGCTCGTTTATTTTGCAAGTATTTAGGCTACTGCTGCCTTCTGGCTTTTTTAAGTTATTTGTGTCCATATAGTTCCCACGAGTAGACAGGGAAAATAAGTCCACTGCACCTGTCAGCGCAGTAAGGCATTTATTAAAATGAGGCCTCGCCTGGGCACCTCAAGTTCGCATATTATTGACTGGATAACCCTCCAGCCATTCATCAATCGGCATACGCTGTTCCACCTTGGATTGGGGGATTTATTTGACAAACACTGTCAGGGAGTTTTCTTCTCCCTGGCACGACAACACTAGCCAGCCCACAGCAGAGACATGACCTAACTGCGGGCTGTTACCAGGGGCCACCACGAGGTTGAAGTCGCACTTCCACTCCTAGTACAGTTACGGCACGCAGGCATAAAGCACTTCATGTAATTCCCCTATACTAGGAGCAGCTGACCCCCTCTGCAGTCCAGGATATCCACAAAGCAATGGTTTAGCGGTTAAAGGTGTAGCTATTGTTAAAAATATACTGAAACGATGCTATGAGGCAAATAACGTAGATAGTTTTCAGTATCAAGTATCACCTACGGAATTGTTCTTTGGTACACTGGTTAAAACTAAGCTTCCTGTGTCAGATCTTATGATATTATGATCGCGGTGCAAGATTTTTACCTGTATTAAACATGAATGACTTAGTTATTAATAAGAAAAATGGAAATGAATGGCATTATGGAAAAATTGTAAATGAGCGGTCATATATGATTAAGGAAAGCTTAAAAAATCATTACAGGCGTAATCGCCGTTTTATTGCAAAAACTTGTAATCAGGATTTTAATCCTTGTGAAATAATGTTTGAAGATAATACTAAGACTAATAGTATCAGCAATGATAGTTATAATGCCAAAAATTAAAATAGTTGCACTTAATGTAATACTGACAATGAAAAATATATGATTCCTGACACAACACGGACTAATATAAATTATCAAAGACTGCCGGATTCTAGTGAATCAGATGAAGAATTTTTAACAGCATCCGGGTCAGAAGATATTGATAATGGAATGCCAGAAATGTGTGCAACATTCAAACAAAAAGAAATATAGCTGGCACTAAACTAACAAGCGATAAATTGTTCAAAGGCATAAATATGCTTATTGGACAAGATAATTATTGGAAATTAAATTACGACAAGCGAGAAAACTTGGACACAAATCTAGTTTCAGTCGAAACGTTCTTTGGCTGGACAATCCAAGGTCATAGCGGCGATACCAAGCTTAATCAGAGATGTATACTGAATGTCTTTGAACAGCGTGAGGAGTTTGATATTGAACAGTTTTGGAATTTGGAATCGATTGGCATATCAACATGCGAAGGGAACAACAATAAGCAGCTTGCAGAGATTGTTTTTGCTGACGGTAGATATTCTGCAAAAATGCCATGGAAAATACCCAAGGATGATTTACGTGATAACAAGCATGTAGCAATGTCGCGTCTTAGCAATTTGACCAACAAATTAATGAAAAACTACGACATATATATATTGCTGCTATATTGCTGAGGGAAGGCGTAGTACAGTCTGTGCCTACTACAGGCAGCATATTCAAGGCTTACGATATTCCGCATCGTCCGGTTTATAGAAAAGGTAAAGACACAACTAAAATGCGTATTGTATTTTATGCATCTTTTAGCGAGCACGTCTTTAAACTACCATTTAACTTCAGGTACCAATTTATTAAATGATTTTACTGCTATGTTATTAAGATTCCGTTGCCAGCAAAAGGGAAACAAAAGCTCCCCCCTTGAGTAAGTTCCATCGCAGTAGAACAAAGCGAGGAGCGTGATAAAGAATAATATGCAAGAAGTGCATTTACATATGTACTTCTTGTGTTTAGTTATTTTTATGTTCTGTGTTTGTTATGTTTATGTTATGTGTTTGTTATGTTTATGTTATGTTATGTTTGTTATGTTCTGCTCCCGACAGGAGGGAATAAAACACCTGAGTCTCCCAAATCCTATAGACCCATAGACGTCTTTCATGCTAAAAACCATTGAAAAGATTATAGACTGCTACCTAAGAAAAGATGTTATCTCCAAAACTCCGCCAAACAAGCTGCAATTTGCC
Organism: Chymomyza costata; assembly: GCA_018150985.1. Taxonomy (NCBI): domain Eukaryota; kingdom Metazoa; phylum Arthropoda; class Insecta; order Diptera; family Drosophilidae; genus Chymomyza; species Chymomyza costata. The sequence goes on along the minus strand of JAECWU010000510.1, from coordinate 740,612 downwards.
TATCAAAATGGCAAATCTACAGTCACAGCACTACACACAATTGTTCGAGTTATAAAAAAGGGCCTTAGCCTAAAGGAAGTTGCCGTCTGTGTATTCATGGACGTTCAGGGGTTTTCGATAACGCGAGCTTTAAAGCAATAGAACTGGCACTCTCCAGCAGAGGAGCGGATTCAGCAATAACAAAATGGGTACGCAATATGCTTAACCAAAGAAAGATCACAGCGCCTTTAGGACAAGTCGATCTTAGTGTCAAAGCAGTAATAGGATATCCGCAAGGAGGAGTACTCTCACCACTGTTATGTTCCTTAACAGCTGACAACCTAATTCAAACCCTCAACAACAAAGGGTATAAAACATTTGGTTGTGCAGACGACATTTCAGTAGTTATCACAGGCAACCATGAAAGGATTATTAGAGACTTAATGCAGGACGCCTTAGATACAACATGGGAGTGGTGCCGGAAAGAGGGATTGTCAATAAATCCTACAACAACCACTATTGTCCCACTTACTAAAAAAAAAGGGTGCTTCATATCCCCATACTAACAATAAATGAGAGAGAGGTACCCTTAAAGGAAGAGGTAAAATATTTGGAAATTCTCCTAGATAAAAAACTCACCTGGGAAGCACACCTCAATTCTGTTTTCACAAAGGCCAAGAACACCTCTGGACAACCAAACAACTTATCGGGAAATCCTTGGATCTGAGCCCCAAAATGACCTTCTGGATCTATATCCAAATGGTTAGACCCATCGTACTATATATATACCAAACACACCACAGCTATATTAAAACTTAGAAAATTACAGAGACTGGCGTGCGTAACCATCAGTGTGGTCTACGATAACGATTCACAAAAACTGGCATGGAAGCACTGATGGATCCAAAACCCTACACCTAGTGATAGGAGCAGAAGCTGCATTGTAAGGACTCTCAGAGCGCAAAAAAAAAAATTTAAACTAGGAAATCTTATGGTCACCTATGTACAAATCATTAACAGAGTCAGAAATGATACATATATGACCCAGGCAAACGACAGATCCAGTACTTAACTTCAGCAAGAGATACAAAGTCATGTTCCCATTATAATGGACACAGTGGAAAGCTAACCCATGTGGTTACAAAACAGGACTCAAAAAATGGTATACAGATGGTCCAAACTACTCGGTGAGGAGCAGTCAATCAGTGGACCTCAAAGCACTAAAAAGTCTAAGCACCTTGAAACCAAAATTTTCCATGCGGAACTAGACGTGATAGTGTACTCAGATTGGTAATGCCCTTTTCAAAAGAGGACTCAAGGGAGTTAAAATTAAACTACTCTCACCTTCACTTCAAAAGTTCTAATAGAGTGTAGTCTCTCAGATTTGTATGCCCTTTTCGCTAAAAAGCGGAGCAGCCATTTACAGGCCCAACTCCCTCTTTGGCTTAAAAAAAAAACAACATAAAACAAGAGACCAAAAAATGGACTCAACAAAAAATCTCCGAATATTGGAACGGTATTAACGGCCTAAATCACTCTAAAAATTTCTTGAAGTTCGACGCCAAAAGAGCAAACAACAACCTCACTCCAAACAGGAAACGTCTGAAGACACTCTCTGGGGCACTAACAGGCCACTTCGCCTGTAATAAACACCTACACAGGATAGGTATATCCGAATCGAATACATGCAGATTCTGCGGTGATGAGGAAGAGTCTATGGAACACCTGATCACAAACAATGAGGCACTAGGCCAAAGGAGACACAAAATCTTAGGTGCATACCAAATAGAAGATGAAGACCTTCAAAAGCTCCCTCCAAAAGAGCTGGTTCGCTTCCTCGACATATTAAATGTCTAAAAACATAGGGGTGCACAATAAATCAAACTATTCAGTAGAATTACATTACTGAATATCATATGGCACGTGTATCATTTGGAGTGATGTCGAGTCCGTTCCAGCTGGATTGAAAAACAATTTTTTCGATTGAAAAACAATTTTTCAGTGTAAATCTAGTTATGAAATTTATATGTTAATCTAAGGAATTAACTTTATATGAGGAGTATTTGGAGTTTCAACTGGTGGGATGTCACACAATGAATTGGGTCAACTAGTTACCAAACTATTTCGTAACTTTAAGAATGCAAGGGAAGCTTTCTCGACTCACGCAGAAAATGATTACCATCAAGAAGCAGTGGCAGGCATTGAAAGGTTACGAGACATACACATGGAGTGTTGAAAGGAATCGACGTTCTGCTTGATAACCAAAAAGAAGAAGTTGTGAAAAGCGGCCGTAAAAAATTGAAACCCATCGTTGGTGCTATTGCCTTGTGTGGACGACAAGGAATCGCTCTTAGAGGCCACAGAGACGATGGACCTTAACTTCGCTTAGCCAATGAAAAAAGTAATGATGAAAAGTACGAGAACGATGAAAATTTTCGGGATATTTTACGCTATCATGCTGAAATCGATGATGATCTAAGAAACAGCCTTATTTCTTCAGCAAAAAATGCAACACATATTAGCAAAACAACCCAGAATGAAATAATCTGGTATCGATCAGCTCTCGATTTGTGTCCGATATGTAGACCCTTCCACATCAAACTTCGTGCGGATTTTTTGGGATTTATGGAAGTGAAAGACGTTTCTGGGCAAGGTCTAGGCAACACTATCAAGACATATCTCTTAGACGCAGGTCTAGATTGCTCGTACTTGTACGGCCAAGGGTATGATGGAGCTCCAGCAATGAGCGGCGAGTTTCATGGAGCGCAATCATATGTACAATCTGATTTTCCCTTGGCCATTTATGTGCATTGTGCAGCACACTATTTCAACTTAGCTGTAAATGCAGCTTGTGATGTAGCTGGTATAAAGAACGCATTGGAGACTGTTGGATCGATACACAAATTTGTTCAATGGCATAAAGGAAAAAACGATCTCAAAGAAAAATTGAAAGGTGTCTGTCCAACGAGATGGGCTCAATCACACGATGCAGTAGCGACATTCATCGAACTCCAACCAGCTATCTTTGAAGGTCTTGAGGAAATTCAAAAATGGAAGAACGATTAAGCTGCAACACAAGCTTCCCAATTGCTGGCTGCTATTTCTTCTGTGGCATTCCAAATGTCTTGTTATATAATGAAGTCGGTGCACCCCATCGTTTTGCCATTAAGTAAGCAATTACAATCAGAAATACAAGATTTGATTGAAGCCACGAAGCTTGCAGATAATGCAATGGAGGAATTTCAAGAGATGCGCCAAAACTCATATGATTACTTTCATGAAATTTTTAATGCAATGGAGGAATTTCAAGAGATGCGCCAAAACTCAGATGATTACTTTCATGAAATTTTTGAAGATGTACAAAAGGTGTGTACACAATACGAAATCGAAATCGTCAAACAGGAAGATGCTACGTCGTTGCTGAATCTGTCGAGGATTACTACAGAATCGCATCTTACATCCCATTCATCGATACATACATAACTCATCTTCGGAGTCGTTTCACAAAACACAAATTTGTTTTCGAAAATTTTGGTACCTTGTTCCCGAAAAATGATTTCGATGTTGATAAGTGCAAGGGATTATACGAGTTTTATGCTACGGTTCTTGACTGTTCTGAAAATGGGTTCGTATCAGAAGTCAAGATGTGGATAAAGCGAGTTGGAGATCGGAAGATAAAAAATGTTTTTGAAGCACTTGACGTAAGGATCATTTTCAAATAACTACATTTTCATACGTTTATAAGTTAACTTACATGTCGATTTTTTTTCAGTTGGTTAATCACGATGCTTTTCCAAACGTGACTACAATGCTTCGTATTCTAGCAGTTTTACCAGTTTCAACTGCGACGCCAGAATGTACATTTTCTGCACTCAAAAGACTCAAGACATATTTGCGATGTATAATTGGCCCAGAACGGTTAAATGGGCTTGCATCATTGAATATTCATTACGATATTCCACTTACTCTTGATGAAATACTTGATGAATTTTTCAAAAAACTTCGCAGATTGTAACAGGCGGTAAATTGTGATGATATAATAGGATTCTTATTCGACATCGAAACTATTATACTGTATGTTAAATTCAACAAGTGTTTATTAGAAGCAAATACGTGTTAATTTGAAATAAATATTTAGAGCAAATATGTCTATAAAAACCTTTTCCCAACTTGAAAAAGTATTAGGTCTGGCCTTTTACTGAGAAATTATTTCCAAACCTCGTATGGAACATCATGCGAATTATTTTCGAAAGAGTAAGTTTAGTTTTAGATCAATTGATCTGCATGGAATCGGCTGGGTTCGATTTCCTGTTGAGTTCAGTTTTGGGTTAAATTGGCCGAGTTAGGTTCGGTTTTTTGGGGGAGGGGGTTTGAACCCCAAAAACCCCCCGTAAATCAACCACTGATTACATCGATTTGTATTATTTTATTGCTTCAAAAAAGAAATAATTGCAGAAAAACCGTATTTGAGTTTGTGCTTCTTCTTCGTGTGTTTGTTTAAATTTGCGAAATGAACAAAATTCGTTGTGTTTCGTTTGTTTGTAACCAAATTTGGCACTAAGAAGTTTTTTAGAGTTCCCAAGCACTGTACCAAATTTGATCAAAATCGGTTGACTATATCATATAGCTCCCATAGGACCAATCGGCAAAAAAACGTTTTTTGTACAAAATTCGTTGCGTTTCGTTTGTTTGTAAAGATATTGTAACCAAATTTGGCATTAAGAAGTTTTTTAGAGTTCCCAAGCACTGCACCTAGTTTGATCAAAATCTGTTGACTATATCATATAGCTCCCATAGGAACGATCGGTCAAAAAAACGCTTTTTTTTACAAAATTCGTGGTGTTTCGTTTGGTTTTGAAGATATCGGAACCAAATTTGTCAGTCGGAAGATTTTTATAGTTTCCAATCAGTGTACTTAACTTGATCAAAATCGGTTGACTATTCATATAGTCCCTATAGGACCGATCGGTCAAAAAAATTGTTTGGTGCAAAATTCGACTGATTTCTGTTTGTTTATGAAAATATCGTAGCCAAATTTGCCGAATAAAATATCTTTCGGAGGTCTTGAGCAATATTTCGGACTTAATTGCAATGTGGTCGTACAGGGTATCCATCCCAAAGTCGTCTGCGCCCGACTTTAACGTACGTCTTTCTTCCATGCTCTTTGCACGCATGCAAAATACGACTGCTAAATGACCCGAGCAAATCCCCAATTATTGCAAAACGGAGAAACCAGCGTGTAAACGCTAACGACCAGTCGTTCCACTCTATCTAATTTTATACTCGTTGATACGCGCCAAGAATTTTCGCACCAATAGCGACAGTATTTTGCGAGAGTATTTTGTCAAAGTCACATCCCAAGGTGACAAAATACTAGTGGATATATAAGTTCGTATGAACTGCGACAAAATATTTTAGGTACACGATCCAATGAACTGTTACGAAACACGCGCCAAGTATTTCCTTACCAATAGTAACAAAATAGTGCAAGAGTGAATACTGCAGATGGGTCACATGCAAAGTAAGTGTCTAGTCGTTGAAGACACAAGTGCCTTTATAATTTTATAATTTTTTTGTTTTTAAGACCAACAAACAAACACCAGCCAACGTAGTTGAGACTCAGCAAGTAGCTACTACATCACGCACGCATTGCCAGCCATCAATTGAAACTATGTTTCGTGGCAAGGAGTATCAACTGTAAAAAAAAATAGTATCGACAATGCTTTTTGTAAACTATTTGTGTGTTACCTGCAACCATTTAGTATGTTGTAAGATGAGGGCTTCCGCGAAGTGGTGCAAGAATTAAATCCGGCATATAGGCTGCCAAGTCGGCACACGGTTTCACGAACGATGATTCCGGCTATGTACGAAGAGTGCGTTCTCAGCGTTAAAGAATTATTTCAAAAGGCGAGCGCTTTTGTTTGACAACCGACTGCTGGACTTCACGTAACAACGTCAGTTTTATTGGCATAACTGTTCATTTCCTTTCAACGGAATTCAAAGTGATATCGCTTCTGCTGGAATGTTCCCCTTTGCATGGCGCCCACACCAACCTAGCAACAACATTAGGAGCTGTGACCAGGAAGTGAGGCATTTACAACAAAATAAAGTTTGCGGTATCAGTCAATGCCCATAACATTAAATCTGCAATCAAGGACCACTTAAAATGGAAAAATTTTGGATGCTTTTGCGCATTCGCTGAACTTGATTGTCAAGAACGCCTTAAAGGAGGACGATGTAAGCAAAACCATTGAAGATGTGAAAACTATTGTTGAGCACTTTAAAAAAAGCTCAAAGTCAAGTAAGTGAGCCATTGCGCTTACTTCAAAGTGTGGACACAAGGTGGAATTCCGACCTTTAAATGTTTGAACGATTTGCATCGGTAAAACCATTTGATTAAATTTCAATAAATAACATTTAATACTATCATTAAAAGAGTCCGTAACTCAACAAAATACGGAAGGGACGAAGCTCCCGTTAACAGGTGCAAGCTCGGTGAGAAAGGAACCTTCGGTTGTCCTTTCCATCTTGTATTGTGCCGGCAAGGGTAAGACGGCAAACCCACCGTCTTCCCTAGATTCTGGGGGTAGGTAGTCCAACCCCGTCTCGGATGCAAAGACGAAGCAGACTTGTTTCGCCTCTTCGTCCAAGGCGATGCTGGCTTCCAACTTTTCAGAGTCGGCTTCTCCAAAGATGCCACCACCAAACAAACCGTCTTACCAAGACAGGCGACGGGCTGGAGTAATACTTCAAAAAATCCTTGCTGCTCCGGAAGAATCACCGGAGAGCAAAAGGCTGATCGAATGGGCCAAACCCATCTTGCCGGGCTTCCAGCCAGCAGCCCTAGGCAAAGCCATAGAAAAAGCGAAGAGACAGAGATCCGCAGAAGAAACTGCTCCTTTTAGCGAGGCTACGAAGGACAAGATTCTCCTGGGTGTCCTAGACATGGGCAACAAGGATGGTTTGTCCCTCGTAACTTGTGGGCTACGGTGGAAAACGAGCTGCAGGATCGCTACCTGGAGGATTTGGAGAGCAGAGGTGGACCTCCACCTCTTTTTAGCGATGCAGGATGGCATCTCGGGACAGTGAAGACCATTGCCTGTGATGACATGCGCTCTGCGGAGGCTTATAAAAGAGCTATTGCTGCCCTCGGTGAGGTCTACCCTGGCGCAAAGCTTGTGGCAGTGGACTGGAAAGACGTCCCCTTTAGGCCTAGAGCCCGAGCTTGGGTCTCTGCAAAGCCGGAGGATCCTGAAAAGATCCTCAAATTGTTTCAGGTGTGTGACCCTCACCTTAAAACAGATGATTGGCGGATAGCCAAAGTTGAAGACACGGTGGGGCCATCACGGCAGGTGATGTTCGTCATCAACAAAGAGTCAGCGGAAGCCTTGGCTAAAGTTGACGGCACTGTAAGATACGGATACAAGAAGGCTGTGATTCGGGTTTACCGCACTGACACTGCGGGCGGCAAGCAAACCGCACCTGAACCACAGCTGGAAGATCCAGAGCTCATCATCCGAGAAGAGATGAGTGAGGAGGAGGACATACTGGAGGGGTATGCCTCGGAGTCGTCGGAGCTAGCTAGGGAGCTTTCCGAGCTAGGCCGACAAGACGACGATTTCATCCTCGAGGACACAGACGAGGAGAAAGCCAACATAACAGTGGTGGAGGTCAATTCGGAGGATGTCATTAAGACTACTTCAAATTAACCTTCACCACTCCATATCAGCTTCGGCTGCCCTTATGCTTCGCCTCAGCCAAGGCGAAGTCGACATCGTCCTTATTCAGGAATCTTGGCTCAGCAAAGGCCAGATTTCTGGATTAAGGACAAAAGACTATAAGCTCATTGCAGCTCAATACTCAGGTAAAGCCTGGACCTGTATTCTAGCAAAAAAGCACCTGCATGTATTTTTGCTTCCTAATTACAGTGATGAAGACAACACCGTCGCCTTGTGAGGGACTGTGAGGTCGAGAAAATAGACCTGATCATTGGGTGCGACGCCAATGCACACCACACTCATTGGGGAAGCACTGACATCAATTTTCGAGCTACTCCTTGAATTTATTTTGTCTACAAATATGTCCCACCTTTATTATTAAAAATAGGAAAGAAGTCCTAGATCTTACTTGGTATCTAACTCTCTGTATCGTAGGGTCCAAAACTGGAGTGTCTTAAACGACCACTCCTTTTCGGATCATCGGTATATAGAGACGACGATAGCCTCAGCCCCATCCACTATAGGGAAATATAGAAACCCCCGTTCAACGAACTGGGAACTCTTTGCAGAGACCATGGGTAGGACACTACCTATGGACCCCCCCAGAGGTCCCGATTCGGCAGTTTTTAACGACTCTAACAGAAGCTTGCAACTACGCTTTTAACAAATCGTGTTAAATAATAACACCAAGGGGGAAAAATAAACCTCCTTGGTGGTCGTCAGAAATTGGGCTACTCCGGCACAATTCACGTAAGCTTTTTAATATTGCGAAAGCTAAGGATGACGATAATTCATGGAATGAATATAAAGTCAGCCTTTCTAAATACAAGAAGGCGATCCGTAAAGCCAAACGTTCCTCATGGCAGCAGTTCTGAAATTAAAAGCACCACTGATGCCGCAAGGTTGAGGAAGGTGCCCTCTAAATGTCCATCAACTATGAGATACTTACAGGGATCCAATGGTGAATGGACCACTTCAAGCGAGGAATCGCTGAAATTACTAACACACACTCACTTTCCGGGTTGCTCTATCACCAAGTCAGTGGAGATCAATCATGTGTCAGATAGTACCTGCTTCCTCGCGAATCTGGTTACTTTCGGGAAGGTTAAATGGGCCATAAACTTCTTTAAACCCTTTAAATCGCCGGGACCTGATAACATAATCCTAGCTCAGTTACAATATGGAGAGGAATCTGTCGTCAGATGGTTGACGGATATCTTCCTTAGAATCATAGCCACTGGGATTATCCCAATATAAGCGTGGCTTATATCTAAGGTAGTCTATATTCCCAAAGCAGGGAAGGCTACTCATACGCAACCCAATGATTTCTGGCCCATAAGTCTTTCATCGTTTCTTCTCAAAACGATGGAAAGGCTAATTGGCCTTCGTCTCAGGAATACAATTCCTCAATCCCAAATGTCAGACTCACAACATGCTTACAAAAAAGGCTGCTCCACGGAGACAGCCCTGCACTCGGTGATTTCAAGAGTTGAGAAATCACTTCAGCTTAAAGAATTCTCACTAGTTGCTTTCCTAGATATTGAGGGGGCTTTCACTAAGAGAACTTAGAGCGGAATCAAGGCTAATCAGCCTCATTGAACAGATGCTTAAATGCAGAGTTATTCAAGCATCTCTGGGCAATTCCAGTATCATAAGATACGTAAACAGAGGAACGCCTCAAGGGGGAGTGCTTTCCCCCTTCCTTTGGAACGTCGCCATAAATGGTCTTTTACGCACCTTGGAGGGCGGCGGGTGCAACGTAACTGCGTACGCTGACGATGTTGCAGTTGCTTTCTCTGGTAAATACCCTCAAACTCTCTGCGAGCGTATGACCAACGCCCTTCGCACTCTCTCAAAATGGGCTACGACCAGCGGGTTAGGAGTTAATCAGAGTAAAACTAAGCTCATGCTTTTTACCAGGAGGTATAAAATACCGCCTCTCATAAATCCGAAAAACAATGGGATTACGTTACCCTTCAGCGATTCAGCCAGATATCTTGGATTAATCCTTGATAGCAAACTGGACTGGAACCTGAACACAGAAGATCGAAGAAAAAAGGCCACGATTGCCCTGTACACTTGCAGGAAGGCCATTCGACTTAAATGGGGTATGACTCCAAACATAGTCCACTGGCTTTACACTGCTATTGTAAAGCCAATTCTTCTCTACGGAGTCGCTATTTGGTGGCCTTCACTGGATAAGAAATCCATCCTAACTAAGCTGAGTTAGGTTCAAAGGACCGCTGAACACACTATCAGCGGGGCACTAAGCTCGACCCCAAATGAAGCTTTAGATGCCATTTTAAACCTGATTCCTCTGGACAAGATGGGTAAGCAATCAGCCACGCTATCAGCCCTTCGTATGAGGGAGGCTAAAAATGGAGTGACCAAGACTTTGGTCACTCAAAAATTCTTAAGGGAAACCCTCTCATTCCTGTGAGTACGGACTATTGTACCCCACAGGAACACTTCGCAACAAATTTCAAAACCCATATTCCAACCAGAGATGAGTGGAATGTTGGTATACCGGGCCCAGCCGGCTCAGTTAAGATCTTTACGGACGTTTCCAAATTAGACGACCGTGTCGGTGGAGGCGTCTACATTGAGGAGCTCGATGTTAGATTATCGTTTCGACTTCCGGATCACTGCAGTGTTTTTCAGGCTGAGGTCACTGCGATTTGGGAGGCACTTATAATAATAAAAAACTTACCTATAGGTAATAGAAATATCTGCATTTGTTCAGATAGCCAGGCGCCCATTAAGTCTCTCGCCTCCTTTACTTCATGTATGAAGTCGGTGAATAACTGTCGCTCGTCTCTGAAGGAGATGGCAGAACAGTTTTCAATCCACCTCATATGGGTCCCGGGACACAGGGATATTGAGGGAAATTGTATTGCGGACGAACTGGCAAGACAAGGAACTACCAGCAGCCTCCTTCAGGATAAAGAGCGTCTGGGTATTCCTATGGCCAGCTGCAAACTAAGCATAAAGACCCATTTCGCTCACTCTGCAAGAGAAACGTGGAATCGAAATTCCAACACCTGCAGGATCTCACGGCAAACTTGGCCGGTGTACTGCAGGAAAAGAACCAAGGAACTTTGCTGCTTAAGCAGAGCCCAGTGCTCGAAAGTAATCCGAGCAATCACTTCCTAAATGACTTATCCCAGCTCTCAGGAAAGAGTCCGAAATGCCTTTCGAGGTTTATTGAGGCCACCAGATGGCTGTAAAGTAGAGTATCGTGAGGACCCTTTTTAGTGGGGTAGGGTGGAATAAGGCCCACCTGCGGTATCACAATGGGCCAATTTTTATCTGGCCTAAGTGAGTTGGGACGTCACGTCCTAACTGCCGCCTTAACCTAACCTAACCTATCATTACAAAACTGTGAATGGGATTATATTCGTAATTAAGTACATATTTTAAAACCATTTATAAAGGCTACCAGACTAATAAGCGAAGAAGAATACTGCTCCGGATCGTTGGTCATTGCTTTGGTCAACGGGCTTTAAGATGTCTTATTATATATTACAAAGTGAAACAATCCGCAGTGTATATTGAAGGTAAAAACATATTTTCATTAATGTAATTATTTTAATAAAATGAAAACATTACTTTATATAAAGAGATCCAACGTTTTTATATTGCAGGTGATAGAAAGACTGGAAGAAGGAGTAAACAGGAGATTTGAAAGCTTAGAGCAGAGCAAAACTTTACCAGCCGCAACATTTTCGGACCCTAAAAATGAAATTTTCAAAGACAAAAGTCGAGCAGAGGCAACAAAGCTTGAGCTCATAAATATTTTACTCGAAGCTTTTCAAAAAGCTGAAGAACCGTCAATGAGTGTTGATATTGAGGCATCCAGCTCAAGCTAAAAGGCAGAGGAGGCCGACCTGTGCCTTTTTAAAGCAATAAAAGAATGCAGGAACAAATAATAGAAATAAGTCGCTTTTTGGAGGAGGATCTTTTGGCTGTGTCCGCGGACCCCTTGGTTCGGTGGCGGGAAAACAAATACAAATTTCCGAATCTAAGCAAAATTGCATTAGAAAAGTTGTGTTACTTGGGATCGTCTGTGCCGTGTGAGCGAATTTTCTTCACGGCTGGAAAAATAGCTACTGATAGGAGGAATCGTTTGGACGAAAAAAAGGTGCAGATGATTTTGTTTTAAATTACTTTGTTCCTTAGAATTGATTTCTTTCAAATGTTTAATAAATAAAAAAATGTTGAAGAATAAATAAGCAAATATAATTTGACTACTTAAATGAAGAAGGAATAAATTGAATTGAAAATTTCAAATCCTAGTCTAATTTATTTTAATTTTTTGTAAAAATGTGAGTTTTATACCATATCTTTTGTAGTAGTATACCAAAACTGTTTATATTTGACACACAGAAGTATAAATCGAGTCGAATTCATTTGCCATTTAAAAGAACATACTGAGAAGCATAATAAAAATCCGCGATATTCTTTCATAAAAATTGTATTATGTACTCGGTGTCACTGTCACGACCTTTTGTCACTGATATTTTTTTTTTTCACAGTTACAGTTGTCGCTGTGACTACAAATTCACAGTATCGCTTATCATCAGACATTGTCTGTCTCCTATCTCGTCCAAAAACCAACCGGATTCTACCGCAGCCTTCCGATTCCGACGTGGCAATGTTTTGGAGATCTTCTACTTATCGGCATTTTTAGTTCTTTTATTTTTCAACACTTAACCTAACTTAATACTGAACTTATGACTACTAAACCAAAAATATACCAAATTCAACTTATAGCCTAGTACGCAGCAGTATTAAACCGCGTGAAAGAAAACAAAACTTCATATAAAAAAAACGCTGAAAAAATTCTTAGCGCCAAGAACAAAATCATTGGTACGCATCGGCAAGGCTGCATATATATTTTTAGAATTGACGTGTATGGCGCTAAAAAAATCAGCTGCTCTTTTAGCAAATAAATTAAAAATGGGTATTTATTTCAGTGGAGGACTGCAAGACGGCGTGGTCATCATTGCGAGATAGCTATCGGTACCACACGAAGTCGCTGGCAGCCAAACGCTCTAAAAGCGGCAGCGCGGGTGGTACCGCCTTAACCACACAGAGATACTCGCAGTCAGAGTGTGAATTTTCGGGGCATATGGCATGGGGCGGTATAACTGCGCCCCAACACCAGTCTTTCAGTGAAAATATTTATAGACACCAGCTGCAAGTTTAGCAAGTTCGGTGGCCGAACTCGCATAACAACATCAATTGAGGTAGTAGCCCTACCACCGAAATAGGACGCTCTGGTCTAATAAGCCATTGCGTCTGAGATCTCAATCTGACGTGTATTTACAAGAAGAATAGCCTCGGATAACAATGATCAATCTATGACAACCATACGCAATTCAAAAAGGATAAGATTTGGACAGTGGAATACGCGCACTTTGTTTCAATCCGCCAAATTTGCACAACTCTCTGCTGAGTGTGTGAGACATAGAATTGATTTACTTGGAATAAGTCCAGTACGGTGGAACGGCAGCGGCGAAATATGCGACAATATGGGTGGTAAACTACTATACTCCGGTATGCCTAACGAAAGTGACCCTCATATAAGAGGCGTTGGAGTCTACCTGAGTGGTAAGATTAAAAAGGCGCAACAATTAATGAAAGAATAATTACGGCTCGGCTTAAATGTAATACTAAACATATAACCGTTGTGAAGTGTTATGTTCCCACAGAGGATGCTGATGATGCTTTTCAGAGCTATGTTTAAATCATAATTTAATAATTGGAGTTTTAAATTTCCCACATAAACGCAATCAAAAGATTACATGGCTCTCGTCTAAGGATGCTTTTTACGCGAGACTCGAGGACACATACGACCGCTGCCCAACCTACGACGTGAAGATCAACTTCAAAGCAAAGGTTGGAACAGAACGCATTTTTAACCCCACCATCGGACCGTTCAGCATCCACGAGACCACCTCGAACAATGGTCTTCGGCTGATTGACTTCGCCGCGGCGCGTAACATACAACAAAGCAGCTGGTGCTGATGGCTTGCCTGCGGAGTTGTGGAGTTGTTTAAGGCTGGCGGCGAAGAGCTGATAGGGTGCATGTATCAGCTCCTCTGCAGAATATGGCTAGCGGTAAACATGCCCGACGATTGGAATCTCAGTGTCCTTTGTCCTGTACTTAAGAAGGGTGACCCGACGATGTGCGCCAACTACCGGGGAATCAGTCTTATTGCCATCTCATATAAGGTCCTATAGAGCGTACTATGTGAAAGATTAAAGCTGTTTACCAACACACTGATCGCACCTTATCAGTGCGGCTTTAGACCAGGTAAATCTACCACAGACCAGATCTTCACATTACGCCAGATCCTGGAAAAAACCCGCGAAAGACAGACCGACACCCATCATCTGTTGGTCGACTATAAAGCTGCTTTCGATAGCCCGATAAGGGATTGCCTGTACGCCATCATGTCTGAGTTCGGTATTCCTGCGAAGCTGATTCGCCTTTGTAGGATGACGTTGAACAGCACCATCAGCTCCGTCAAGGTAGGAACGAACCTCTCCGAAACTTTTAATACCGTGCGAGGTTTCAGACAAGGCGACCCTCTATCGTGCGACCTCTTCAATCTTGTGATGGAAGGGGTGCTGCGAAAGGCCGGTGTACATCGCAATGGCACTATTTTCTTGGGTTGTGTCGCAGACGGATGCAGCAGCGCTTGGAGTGTTCGAGAGAAAAATTCTTCGCAAAATCTTCGGTCCCGTCCGTATTGGGAGCGACTATCGTATAAGAATGAACCACGAACTGTATGAGCTCTACGGCGACATCGATGTCGTCCAGCGCATAACAATACAACGTTTGCGCTGGCTCGGACATGTTGTTCGTATGGACGAAGAAGCTCCAGCGAAAAAGGTGTTCGAAACGAGAGTCAACGATGGACGACGAAGAGGGAGACCGCGTCTTCGATGGAAGGATCAAGTGGAGGAGAACCTGTCTACACTTGGTGTTATAAATTGGAGAGACGCGCTAGAAGCAGAGGCTCCTGGCGAGAGCTCTTGAGGTCGGCTGTAACCCGGTAACGGTTTGTGAAGGCCACCTAAGTAAGTAAGTAAGTAATAACCTTAAATTTTTTAAATTCGCAATTGTTCTAATGTTAATTGTTTTATAGGTATATAAAACAATATATTAATTCATAGAATCAGGATTAGAATTATTATTATTATCATAATCATTATTATTTATAGTAGATTTTTTGTTTTTAAAAAATCTTTTTTTTGCAACTGAATTCCCTTCCTCAATTGCTCCTCCGCCATCCCAATTCCAACATCTAACGCGATTGTGTCTAAAGAGACAAAATTAAAATACATTCAGAAAATTGTAAAGATATGCAAAATTTTTAATGCCATAATGGCAGAATTACTTAATACGACAGAATAATGACAGAATGCGGCTGAAACAATGACCTTAGTGCAGCGATCTAAAAATTGATAATGCGATTAAAAACAAGATAATTTTTTACTTACAATTATACTTACATATAAATCTTTATTGGTGCTGTTTATTTCAGCATCCATAGCAATTAATTCCTCATTTGATTTAAGTGGAAATTTTTTAGCTAAACTTTGGCCTTCTCCTTGGTGTCTCACCAAAGTCATTAATCAGGGGTGTCCAAACGCTGCTTATGGAAGAGCAAAAACCAATACATATGAAAGAAAAACACTAACACATCTAAAGCAAACCGTTTTTTTCATGTTATTATGTACACTGACAAAAATACTGTATACTCATATAAATGTTTTGTTTTTCGTTGCAACTATTTTTTCTTTGCAAGCTATGCCCAAATACTCCCATTTAACATGTGGTGCACACAAATTTCGTGTCCGCGATCAATCCCATGCCCTTTTTTGTAAGTGCAACAGTTTAGAGAGCACAAACGAAAAACAACAACAAAATTACATTGAAAATCTGTGGGCCAACAACAAATATACGCAAGGGTTGTTTTTGTGTTCACGAGTTCAGAGAGCAAAGAGAGTAAGTGAGAGAACGCGCGAAATTGTTTTTGTAATTTGCATTGGCATTGGGTGATATACAGTTCGGGCCGTGCATTCACAGGCGCATTGCTGCCTGTGCATAAGAACCATTACAAAAACAAAAAGAACCAGATGAGCAATGGGCCTGGACACCCCTGTCCTTAATGCTCCGTATTGTTCAGAAACAGCTTCCATCACAACCTTTATTTGCTCCTGTGTAACAGCTGCTTCCACTGCAAGTAAATATTTATATTTTTTAATGTAATACTTTATTTAACTGAAATTAACTAAACCTTGCAAAGCATTTATTTTTTTCTTCTATACGCTCTACTGCGGCGGCACATCTGCAAGTAGTTTTTGGTGCTAAAAATGAAAATATGAATGTTTTAAAATTTAATATTTTAAACAACGTATTTTAATACTTACGGCTTATGGGGACTAAAGCGCGCTTTGATCTTTTTTACTTCTGTTCAGACATTTCGGATTGTAATATAAAACTAGAAGTATTAAAAAACAAAATACAAATTAATTTAAGAGCAATAAATTATGTAAGCTCGTCAGACTATTTTTCTTTTTTTTTTGTTTACGAAAGAAGGCAGGAAAATCTTCTAAAGATACCCTTCACGCCGTTGTGAAGAGTATGCCCGATTCACGCTTCGCGTGCCTACGGACTAAAAACCTCCTTTTTAGTGTCTGGTAGAGTTTAAAGTGAATAAAATGTAAGATACAGCAATTTAATATTTTAAATTATTATTGATTTATTAAATGGTGTAGCAATGACTCTATTAATAGTTTTGTTGAAAATAAAACAGCAATTGCTTTGCATTCAAGTTGGGCTAATCTAAAATCCTCTTCGATAAGCGAAGGTCCAGCAGTAAATGTCAGATACCTTTTCTGTCAGCTTGCTTTCTTTAAAATAGATTATTTTTTTTTATAACCTTAACTCTACGTCAAGTGCCGATGGAATCAACATTTCTTCTTAAATTTTTCTATGTATTTGTTGTAAAATTTGTGTTGGCTTTCGAACGCTACCTTTAAGAACTTGTAAGTAGTTTTCGAAAGCGTAAGTGGAGCCCTGAACTGGATCGCCAACAACATCGATCGTTTCTTTTCAATGAATTAAGCTACATACATTATAAGAAACACTATTTTCCCCGAAAATTAATGAATAATTTTGAAAGTGTAAAATATTTAAAGGGAATAAAACACAACTAAATAATAATAAAATAATGGATAATTTTGTACAAACAGTTCCAACATTTTGTGACAGACATTCAAATCTAAATCTCGCAGTTTTGGGCAGCACAATATCCTATAAGCACAATGCAATAAAAAGGCATAGTACTGACGATCAGTTCGTCTTTGAAAACAAAAATACCTGTGTAAAGTAAAAATTGCCTAAACTCAGTAGCTTTCCAATTTAAAAGCTCACTTAAAGGCCTGGGCTTTCTTATAAATTCAATAAGCACATTTTTTCGCATGGCTATCAACTTAGTGGACATGTTTTTATACCCTGTACCGTATGGTACAAAGGGTATATTGTGTTTGTGCAAGCCGAAAACGTATGCAACGTACAGAAGGAGACGTCGGAGACCACCCAAAGTTACCTAAAGTATGATCAGAGTGGCTAGAGAAGTCGATATACCCATGTCCGTCTGTCCGTCTGACTGTCTGTCCGTATGAACGCCTAGATCTCAGAGATGGTAAGAGCTAGAGCAACTAAACTTTCAGATTAGATCCCTTATTAATCCATAGGAGACAAGCTTATTTTATTTTTTTGATATCGGGATTACATAATATAGCTCCCATAGGGGTGTTTCAGAGGACCTCGAAGAAAAGCAAGAGTTTTAGATGGATAACTCGTTTGTTTATAAAGATATCATAACCAAATTTTATCAAAATCTGTTGACTATATCATATAGCTCCCATAGGATCGATCAGTCGAAAAAATGTTTTTTGCACAAAATTCTTTGTTTTTCGTTTGTTTGTAAAGATATTGTAACCAAATTTGGCGTTAAGAAGTTTTTTAGAGTTCCCCAGCACTGTATCAAATTGGATCAAAATCGGTTGACTATATCATATAGCTCCCATAGGAACGATCGGTCAAAAAAACGCTTTTTGTGCAAAATTTGTTGTGATTCGTTTGTTTGTGAAGATACCGTAACCAAATTTGGCATTAAGAAGTTTTTTAGAGTACCCAAGCACTGTTTCAAATTTGATCAAAATCGGTTGACTATATCATATAGCTCCTATAGGAACGATCGGTCAAAAAAAACGATTTTTATACAATAATCGTTGTGTTTCGTTTGTTTATGAAGTTATCCCAAATTTTTATAACCAAATTTGACACTCGGAAGTTTTTAAGAGTTCCCAAGCACTGTACGAAATTTAATCAAAATTAAGTGACAATATCATATAGTCCCCATAGGACCGATCGGTCAAAAAAATTGCTTGGTGCAAAATTCGACTGATTTCTGTTTGCTTATGAAACTATCGTAGCCAAATTTGCAGAATGAAATATCTTTTGGAGGTCTTAAGAAATATTTCGGACAAACATACAAAATACACAGCAAGACAGATAAAAAAAATGTAATACAGTCGAGGCGGCGCCCGACAGTGTAATACCCTATACCTTTTTTCTCAAAAAAAGATTTATTCCTGCATATTCTTACTAAAAATTTCCAATTGGAACATTTTTTTGTTGGTGCAAAACGATATTGATACCTATAAGTTCCGCAAATTTTAACCGATTTTGATGAAAATCGAAATTTACGTCAAAGGAGTTATTTAAAGTATATGGGGTAAGTTTCAAGGGGATATGTTGGAGGGTGTGGGAGAAAACACGGTAAATCGATTGCGGGGGTGGGGGGCTGCATTGATAAAATTTGGATGTGGATTTGTTCATTAGAGGCACATGAATCAGCTTACCAAAATTGGTGGTTCTAGGTCATTTGTTACTATTATTACGTAGAGTCAAATATTGACGCAGTTTATAGGCAAGGGGAGGTGAAATTTTTACATTTTAGACTATAACTTTTGTTGTAATTGTCCGACTTTGTTTATTTTTGACACACAAATTCATGTAACCACAACGCATCGCTCTGTTAAGTTTCAGATTAAAATATTAAACGGCTTAGCTAAAAACCGCGAAACTCTGCTACGGGGGAAGGGGGAAAGATATTGACATGATTTAACAAACTTGATCTTCTGAGGAAATATGCCCATCAGCTGGTAAAGTTTCGTTTCTCTAGCTCTTATAGTCTCCGAGATCTAGGTGTTCATACAGACGGACAGACGGACATGGCTCAATCGCTACCCGAGGTTATGATAAGCATTTTGGTATAAAGGACTTGGGGTCTGCCACGCCTCCTTCTTGCCGTTACATACATTGCACAAATCTAGTATACCCTTTGTACCTTTAGGTACAAGGTATAAAAATAGTTTTTGCCCACCCTAATGCATAATCGCTCTCGCCACAGTAGCAACGGGGATGTTTTCTCTTGCTCAGATGCACAAATTTTCTTATGGGTCCGTATTTTTCGCTTTTGTCCTCACTCAATTCGTCCACACTCAGCTGCGAGCATTAAATGTGGGTTCACCCAAACACTCCGCCTTTTCCTGGGTTTTGCCTCCTCGCTTCGCTTTTTTCCTCAACCAACAATTCAATTGCAATGCCTGTCATTATTATAGCACTGTTTCCACAAAATAGCATAAGTAATAAACGTTGCCGATAAGTCATGTTTTTATGTTTTTTTTCGCGCCTTTTAAAAATTAGCTATTTGTAATCAAAAAGCACCTGATTATCGATAATAATTTCGATAAAATTCACATTTTGCTACTAAAGACACACTGTTCTTTTCGTGACCAAAACAAGTCTGTCTTTTTGCTAGGAGGCTGTTTTCGTGTCTGCGTAGGGGCTTAAAGCGTTTCCAGAACGCGTCGACCAGCAACTGTGACACTTTCCACATACGTTTCTCAATTGTGTTATTGAGAATTTCACCAGGGCTGTGAAGTACGCAACTTTGTGGTATACAAATGTCATTGGGACAAAGTCCAATCTCGTCGTCTGCGTCATCTGATTCCAGTACGTTTGGACGACTGTTGACCAAGTATTCTACTTCTAAGAACATAGTTTGCAGAATTTCATCACTACGACTAGCGTTAACGGATAGTACTGCTTCTATTTCTCTTTTAAAGCAACCGACAAGCCGCTCCCAGCATCCGCCGAAGTTTGGTGCATTTGCTGGAATGAAGTTCCAAGTTATTTTGTGGGTTGCTAACTTGGACCTTAAAGTATTTTCATCGAGCTCTTCTAAGGCTTCTTGGAGCTCCCGTGATGCGCCGCGAAAATTAGTACCGTTGTCTGACCAGATAATTTTTGTGGGTCCACGCCGAGCCATCATTCTCCGAATCGCCAGTATACACGAATCTGTGTTGAGAGTGCGCTATTTCCACGTTTAATGCCCGAGTAGTTAAACACGTGAAAATGATGAATAACGTTTCCAAAATATTTGTGAAGTTCTTATGCCTCGGCTTTCTTTGGTGTAAAATGGACCAAAGTAGTCCACGCCAGTTGCGGTGAACGATTTTTTGGTCGTTAGGAATCTTTCTTCTGGTAGTAGAACCATTATTGGTTGTAAGGGGTTTGCCTTTTTGCGTTTGCACCAAACGCAGACATTAATCGTTGACCTGATGAGTCGATTGAACTTTGGCATCCAATATGCCAATTTGAATTTGTGTACCACCACTTGAGTACCAACGTGTTGCCCATCAACATGCTATTGGTAGATGAGCCTTTGTGTGAAGACGTGTTTGCCATCCAAGATTATGGGATTTCTTTTGCATGCTCGATTCAGCTGGCTACTCGCATTATATTGTTTTCATCTAAGTTGACACATTATTTTGTAAGACGTAGTTTTTCTGACTTTTTACCAGTTTTGAGTTTTGCCAGATCTTCTGGGTAGGATTGTTGCTGAACCACTTTGGCCCAAGTTGCTTCTGCCCATTCGATTTCATCCACATTAAATCGCCTGGTTTGCGGTCTTTTGCATTCCGTTTTGACACATTTGATATAAACCTCTTGATCCAGGCAGTGCTACGAACCAGTTCGATGTATGTTGATATTCTTTGTAGCAGTATGTGCAGAGGATGTTCCTCCTCTTGTTGTAGTGCCATTACAAATTTGGGTTCATCGTTGTATGTTTGTTTTATTATGTTGATTGCTTCTGTAGCCTTGGGTTGGGATTTCAAATAATCATCAACGTAATGGTTTTCCAGTACGGATTTTACTGCGTTAGGGTGCTCATCTTTATACTTCTTGGCGTTAAAGTTTTTTACGAATTGAGCCAGAAATGGTGATGAAGTGATGACAAACAACATGACCTTCAATCTACAATATAGTTGGCTCTTTTTTCTGGTCGAGGTCTCTCCAAAGGAAACACTGCGCTGCTGTGTCCTCATCCTTGATGCGAACCTGGTTAAACATCTCACGGATATCTGCTGCAATTGCAATGGAATGCATTCGGGATCTCGCCAGAGCGCCAAATATCGGTGTGGACCAGTCCGGTCCAGTGAGCAGGTTTTTATTGAGAGAAGTGCCATTGCACTCCGCTTCGGCGTCAAAAACCACTCTTACTTGAACTAGCCTGGTTTACTTGGGTTGGCCACAGCAAAGTGTGGCAAGTACCACAACTTGGGGTATTCCAAAACATCCATATCCGTCAGCTTAATAGCGCAGCCTTTTGACAGACGTGTTTGGATTTCGTTTTTGTATGCACGAGGATAACTTCGTCTCGAGATAGTTTTCTTTCGAGACATTTAAGCCGCTGAATAGCCAATGTTTTGCTGTCTGGGAGTTTGACATCATCTGACTTCCATGGTAAGCTAATTTCGTATTGCTTATGCTTTAGTTGAATTGAAGTCTCTGCCTTCTTGATTGCCAGCTGGTCCTCCGCTGATTGAGTCTTATCAGATTTTTGTTCGCACACGCCGAAATTCTCCATACTGAATTGGTGTTTGATCATCTGGTGTAGCTCGGCATCGTTGATTTGGCAACAAGTGTAGTGCATACTGTTTGATTTTGCCTTTACTGGTCCCAACTTTACTTGGTTTTGGATAACATTGGTCGGCTTTCGTCACCATTTATGACAGCTCGAGAAGTGATCAATGCGGCGTGACGCTGTCCGATAAACAGCAGTGGTTGTTTGTCTTGTATTGACTTTAAGTTAACCAGATTTTTTGGTACAAATTTTTGTACGTTTTCATAATTAAATTTTTGCGGCAACTCCAGAACATTTATCAGCCAGACGTCATTTAATTTGTGCTTTGTCCCATTTTTGATACGCAGTGTTATACCCGCTGCTAGTTCTGCTGCTGCATCATATCTGTATTCACCGCCTGTCCAACTAAAGCAAATCGGTTTAGGCTGCCCTCTCATACCTAAGTCACGCGCCAATGCCATATCCATTAGTGTAGATGTGCTGCCATCATCTAGGAAAACGACAACTTCCTTGGAAGTTTTGTGATGTTGGGGTTTGGTGTTTGTGTAGCAGACTATTATGATATTTCTCACTATTATAAATTTTGCACACCTGTCGGTCTACGCATTGACCTTTATGAAATTTTAAGCAGCAATAGCATGCGTTGTATTGTTTAGATAAGTCCCATCTCTTTTTTACATCGGACTTGCTGAAAGATTTGCATTTGCTTAGAGTGTGTTTCTCTTCGCTGCATATTGGGCATGTAGCTTTTGTTTTGATTTTAGGAAGATTGTATTTTCCTTCCGGTTGGTTGTTATTTTGTTGTGGTACAATTACTTTTGGTAGGCTATTGATTTTTAGTTTTCGTCTAACTTACCGATCATAATTGCCAACAACCTCTGTGTGTCGATGAGCGTGTTTTCAGTGAAGTCCAGAACAGCGTTTATGTTTTGAACGGCAATGTTGAAATCTTCAAAGTCCGAAAGTTGATTTACCGGCTTCACTTGGTTTGCTTTTGCCTTTAGCACCAGGGCTATATTTTCCGGACCACCATAAGCTTTGTCCAATATAGATATGATTTTTGATGGCTTCCTGGCGGAAATGAGCAGCAATGCCCTTGCCGCATCTTTGAGTGCCTTTGAGAGACGTTGAACGTTTTCCTCGTTGGAAAATCCACATTGTTTGCCAGTTGTCTGGAACTCATTCAAAAAATGTCTCCAGGTCAATGAAGACGAACCGTCGAACTCTAAGTGCTTGCTGTTAAAGTTTCATTAATCTTTTATTTAGTCTTTCAACTTTTCCATGTCATTTTCGGTGTTTGCAGTTTGTTTGATTGCTAGCTCTGCCACCTGACACTTAAGTTGTAGCAGTTTGGCCTCGATGTCGCACTGTTTTCGCTTTATTTCAACTTTTTTTGCATCCGCACCTTCTATTTGTTCAAGGATTTCGAGTTGATGTTCCAGATCCTTAGCACTTGACCCATCATCGATTTAAGTATGACCACACGATATAGCTTTGACAATTTCTGTCGCCGTTTTGTGTTTTGCTGCAGGTATACCGACGCGGATGTCGAGGAATTCACAGATGCGCAATAATGCGTTTTCGCCGAGTTCCTTCACAATTGTCTGCTCATGATAAATTTTTTCAGCCTCGTTGATTTTTAAGCCTTCAAAGTTACGAAGTTTTTGCTTAACCAAAGTATCCGCCACGTGTAATAATTACGCTAATTATTATATTTAAGTTAAATTTGTCTTTTTATTTCCACAACACGACGCTACCACTTCAGCGCTGCTTCGAACACCTCTCGATAATCCACTCGATTAAACATCGATAACAACCACGCAGGGTTGTGACATAATATTATTACACGCTTTCTTTTTCTTAAAATAACAATAAAATCTTAAAGCTTATTTTTTAATCCCATCCATATCTTTTTGGTGGGTGGACTATTCTAACTCCCCGCGTCTTTATCACATTGGGTTGGTTTGACATTTCATTTTGAGTTACATTTGCTGAGTTATTTATTTTAGATTTGGAACCCTCAGCCTCTGAATCACCACCATAAGATATTTCATGTTCCTCTGACAGTGAGCTGTCTAACAGTGGTTTTTCATTAGCTTCACAATTATTTGGGTTGTTTATTTGATTTGGCAACGGAACAATTTCAATTTCTTTCATTTCTTCAATGTCTCGGCTATTATTATCTTTTATGTTTTCTTCGTACATTAAATCACTTGCATTGAAATCAACATTATTTTTTTTGGCTATAAATCTACGATTTCTTCTATAGTGATTTCCAAAACTGTCTTTAACAATATATGAACGATTATTGACAATACCCGTGACTGTTCCATAATGCCATTTATTGCCGTTTTGTTTAAATATAATAAGATCTCCTATTTTTAATACTGGTAACGATCTTGCGTTCCTGTCATAATAATATTTTTGCTTACTTTTTTTATTCTCAATTTTTAGCTGTATCTCTTGCTCACTCAAGTTGTTTCGACACAATGTCTGACTTGCTACTGGCAACTTTGTTTTAATCTGCCTTCCAAAGAATAATTGGGCAGGCGTTAATTGCATACTTGCTACAGGAGTTGTATTGTATTCCAACAGTCTATACTGAAATAATTCTACCT
The DNA here is from genome assembly GCA_018150985.1 of Chymomyza costata. NCBI lineage: Eukaryota > Metazoa > Arthropoda > Insecta > Diptera > Drosophilidae > Chymomyza > Chymomyza costata. The sequence continues at coordinate 716,279 of JAECWU010000510.1, read as the reverse complement.
TTTGTGTTTCATAACATCTCTTCAGTATATTTTTAGAAATCGCTACTCCCTTTTGCGCCAGCCCATTACTTTGAGGATATCTTGGACTAGAAAACTTAATTTGAACATTTGTATCTTCAGAAAATTTCTTAAATTAAAAAGATGAAAAAGGATTATTATCACTTTTAATAATTGTCGGGTATCGGATTCTGTTAAATATTTTCTGCAATACTTCAATTATATGACTCGATGTTTTGTTACTTAGTCTTTCAGATATGACAAACCCCGAATATGCATCAATCAAAGAAATGTAATTGATGCCAGCGGACTCGAATATGTCCATGGATGCAATGTGGAATGGATATGCTGGCCCCCTTTCTTGATTTAAAGGCTCTTTAACATTATTTCTCTTAAAACCTTCACAAACTGAGCAGTTTCCTACTAACTCTTTGATTTCCTTACTCAAATCTGGCCAAAAATAATGCATACGGGCTCTTGCAAGTGTTTTTTCAGCCCCCAAGTGAGGTGCATGTAGCCATTTACAAATTTTTTTCCTCAATTCAAGTGGAATCACAAGTCGATGATCACGGAACAACAACCCATTTTCATAATGCAGTTCATGCTTGTACTTGTAAAATTTTTGACTCATCACATCTAACTGGTGATAACTTGGCCAGTTCTGTGTTTCCACATATTTGCAAACCTTCATAAGACTATCATCACTATTCAACAACTTTAAATATAGATTACAGTTTTCTTCCTCTATGCATACATTTTCCACTAAGCTATGAACGACCATCTTCAGTTCTTCATTTTCACAAACATCCACTACTTGCGCACGTGATAGGCAGTCAGCAACCAGCATTTGCTTCCTTGGAACATATTCAATCTTCAATTTTGGGTATTTTAGCAAAAACAAAAACATTCGCTGCAGTCGTGCAGTAACGTCATCAATATCCCTTGCAATTAGTGTTTCTAGTGGCTTATGATCACTCTGCACAACAAATTCCCTGCCATAGAGATAATAGTGAAAACGCTCACATGCAAAGACAATTGCTAAAAGTTCCCTTTCAATCTGAGCCCATTTTGGTTCGTTCTTTCCCAAAGTACGTGATGCATAGGCTATAGGTTGCTCATTTTGCATTATAACACAACCCAAACCATCCTTGGATGCATCTGTTTGGACAACCACGGGCTGTTTTGGATCATAAACGGCCAGAACTGGTTCAGAGTTTATTATCCGCAGAATTTTATTCAGTTCCATCGAATGTCCTTCATTCCAACTAAATTCAACATTGTTATGAGTTAATTTGCGTAACTCAGCTGTTTGCTTAGACAAGTTTGGTATATATTTTCCCAAATATTTAAATAAGCCCAAAAGTCTCATGACATCACCCTTATTTTCAGGTAGTTTTAAGTTCACAATTGCATCTCGATATTTACATTCTGGCTTAATTTGCCCTTCCGAAATAATGTTTCCCATAAATACAACCTTTGTTTGTCAGTACTGAATCTTATTTGGATTGAATCGGACATTGTTCTTCCGTGCACGCTCAAGTACAGTCATAAGTATTTTGTCATGTTCTTCATAACTTTCTGCAACAATTCCTATATCGTCAAAATACACCATAACTCCCGGAATGTCGCCAAAGATCTGTACCATTTTCTTTTGAAAAATTTCCGGGGCGCTGTTAATACCAAATGGAACACGGTTAAATTTGTATCTACCAAAAGGCGTCATAAAGGTTGTCAAATCTGAACTACTTGCATCCAGTTCTAACTGCCAGAATCCACTCTTTAGGTCCAGAACCGTAAATACCCTTTTACCCACTAATTTTGAAATAAAATCATCAATTACGGGAATTAGGAAATGTTCCCTACGAATGCATTCGTTTAGTGGTTTGGGGTCCAAGCACAGGCGTAACGTTCCATCCTGCTTGTCAGCGATTTGCAAATTGTTGACCCAGTCTGTTTATCTTTAACCATTTTATCAATTTCCTTTCTAAGATTATCCAATACAGACATAGGTACACGATTACGGTAATGTAATTTTGGGACGGCGTTTTCTTTCAAGTTAATTTTTACAGCGCCTGGCATTTTACCTAATCCAGTAAAAAAATCTTTATTAGTTTCTAAAAATGCTTCCTTTTCACCTGTAAACAAAACTATTGTGTTAATGTCTATCCGTTTAACTAATCCAAAATCAATGCATGTCGTCAACCCCAACAGAGGTTCATATCTATCATCTACAACCAAAAATTTAGCTTCATTTCTTGTCTTTCTATTAGTATCAATGCAACTTAAGAATACAGAACCAAAAATTTTAACTTTATTACTGCTGTAATCAAATACAGAAAAATCTTTTACTTCATTTTTAACTTCAATGTTTAACTTTCTAACCAATGATAAAGGAACGCAATTCACGTCAGATCCAGTGTCAATCTTAAAAATAACTGTTTGATTTCCTATTTCATATACTTTGTTCCACCGCGTTTTCTCAGACTGAATTGAGTTTATTATATAAATACAAGCATTTTTAAGACTTACTTTGCCACAATCATTAGTATTACTTATATTACCATAATTTTCCAGGTTGGTTGAGTGACATTTGTTTTCCTTGTTGTTGTATTGACGCTGATCCTTGATAACATGTTGTTGATCTTTGTTGCGCTGTTTGCAAAATTTGCTGAAATGCCCAATCCTTCCACAAGTTCTGCAATTGACGCTATTGGCCTTGCAGATTCTTCGATGCAACGGTTCCCATGGATTACCACAATTGTAACACCTGCGGCTGGTTGCAGATACGGTAGCTGATGTTTCCTTTATGACTTGCTCATTGCTGCATACAGTTAATGCACCACTTTTATCCAAATACATTTTATTATCATTTGCTGCCTCAAAAGTCTTACATTTCGTGCTGTAGATCTCCATAGCTTGTTGTCCAATCAGCCAAAGAAATGTTGCTATTTTCTTTGACTCGGGCTGCTCATCGATGCCTTTCGCCATCATGTACATAAGAAATGTACGTTTCTTAATCGGCCATTTTGTTGGCAAATTCACACAATCCAATGGATCAGGTAGCCTGTCGTTCGATGCCATGTTTTGATGTTGTTTGGCACAGATATACACAGTTTATCCAAATAGTAATATCATCCCACTTCTGACACCATGTAATAATTACGCTAATTATTATATTTAAGTTAAATTTGTCTTTTTATTTCCACAACACGACGCTACCACTTCAGCGCTGCTTCGAACACCTCTCTATAATCCACTCGATTAAACATCGATAACAACCACGCAGGGTTGTGACATAATATCATTACACCACGAACCCAAGGTTTATTGCAAAGTAAATGTCACGTTGTGATTGCGACTTCCAAGAATCAATACGGCGTAGCTGTGTTTCGCTCCATTGCCACAGTTTTGATATCTTGGCGTTTTCAAATGGACTGTATATTCAAATTGGAGCCGATGCGGCTCGAAGGACCACTTCTATGTTGATTTTATTTACCGTAGTTGGTAATTTAAATTATTTTATTTAAATTCTTAATATACTTTTAGCCCGCGCATTTCGTGAACTGATTATATTTAAATTTTAAGTTTTTAGCTGTGACAATTATATTAATAACAAAAATATTCAAAATTCAATTGTGATTATTTTTAACAACCTCTTGTAGGACAGACAACAATTCATCAGACAGAGACTTCGCCATCAGAGCTTCCCTGTGTAAAAAACAATCAGGCCTGTTTTAGATTTCGACTCGTTTTGAAAAGTCATCGAGTCGAGTGCATTCCGACAAATGGTGTTCCAGATTTCGACTGAGTTCGAATCGACTTCGAATCGTTTTCGAATCGTTTTCATTCAGGCCAGAAACAGCTGTGTTGTTTATGTTTGTTTATGTGACGCAAAATTTAAATGGCAGCCACATCATACAGCAGCCGTCTTTTGAAAATGGAAACGTAGTAAAATTTAAGTTGCTTGTAGTTCGCATTTTAATTTTGTAAGAATAACACACAAATTTTCGCAAATTTATAAGTTATTTATTTTATTTTATTCAACAAACTACTTTGAGCAGCAGCTAAAGAGTCGCCTTTAGTTACTTTTCTGCTATATCTTTCTTTTTCCTGTAATGTTACTTTTTCCCATAAGCATTTCACAATTATTTAGGTCATGCGGTTAGTTATAACATTTTGATGCAAGCAAGATGACTTCAAAGTCATTTACCAACATTTGCATTGTGTTGGTGTGCAAAATAATGCTCCCGCATTTTACTCTACCGCTTGGCCCTTCATTTTTTGCCATTTTAAAAATTTATTATTACAAATAACTACAATGAAAGCGGCTCATTGTTGTTTGTTTTAAAAGTGCGCCAAATTGCCAGCTGACCAACTGGCCAGCTATCGATAAGTTCACTTGTAGAGTTGCCACAAATTTTCGAACATCCACTTTATTAATTTATTTTTTCTTTCTGCCAACATCTTTCTGAGAGACAAATATTTTTAATTTATTTACCAATTTTGTACAATTTATTTTATATACATATTTTAAACCATCCATTAATAAAATTATCTTCGAATTTACTTGTTTAACGCGACAACACATAACTTTTCGAAGTTCTGTTTTGTCTAAATCCGGAACACCTTACTTTCATTCCACTCGTTTTGGTTTTACATGTACATACAATTTGAAAATACATTTTTTGTAATCAAAATATATAATGAAAATTAACCTTGATTCGGTCAAGTGAGCACATCAAAATTTTCTTAAAACATTAAAAAATAATACAAAATTAACTTTAGTGGCATTAACGCGTTTATTTAAGTAAACAAAGCAAAAAACGTTTCATTTCGACAGCTGAGAGCCAAACTTTTCAAAACGAGTCGACTCTTGTCGGAATCGAAACAAGACAAGAAATGAAAAGTTTTTTGCTTTGTTTACTTAAATAAACGCGTTAATGCCACTAAAGTTAATTTTGTATTATTTATATCACCTTTCATTTCGATTCCGACAGTTTTTGTCGGAATCGAAATCTAGAACATGCCTGAATGTACATTTTTAATATTAGAGTTTTTTTCAGAAGCCCTGGTTACAAATCCCCTAATTTTTCCCGTCATAGCTGCTGCTTCGTCTTTACAAATGCTTATGCAGTTTTGACATTCCAACTATTTTTCTACGCTGTTTTTATTTTAATAAATAAAAATAAAATTAGTTTAGCTGTATTAGCATTACTTTGGAGCTCAAACGGCGTCTTAACAATCAATTACACAGGCCTACAAATACTGGGGTCATGTCAGTTGTTGGAAAGCTAAGGGTCATCAATCCGAGGTCAGAATTTGCCCATCACGTCAGGATCTTGAGATATTTGAGGCTATGTAGCCGAAAAACTGTGTTTTTTAAATATCTCAAAATCCTGACGTGATGGGCAAATCCTGACCTCGGATTCGAACTCTACGCAGCAAATTACTTCGGAAATGACCCTTAGCTTTTCAACAACAGACATACCTCCGGTATTTGTAGACCTGTGAAATGCTAATGACGTCGAAGGGATAAACTTCGTAACTTTGAATAGCCATAACTTTGCGAAAAAAATCGTAAATGATCGCTTGAACTTTTAAATTAAAGGGTAAGAGTGGAACTAAATGATGTAACTGGAGTAATAGACCACAAAAATTATTTGCACCCTGTACATAACCTCAAAAGTAGGGAAAACGCAGTTTTTCGGGTAAATAACCTCAAATATCTCAAAATCCTGACGTGATCGGCTAATTCTGGCCCCGGATTCGGATTCTACGCAGCAAATTACTTCGGAAATGACCCATAGCTTTCCAACAACTAAACCATGTTGGTCTGTGTTATTATAATATATTATGAAAGTTAAGGAACGCGAGCTTGTACTGCACGTGAATCTTGTTTAACTCGGCTATTGCTTTTTGTATGATTTTTTTAGGCGCTCAGCGCAAAAAAAAACGTTATGAATGTCATACTATTTGCACTGCTTAGCTGAAACAAAACGTGAGAGTGACTTCAAATATGCAAACTTGTCAATGTCAACAATGTAAATAATATATGAAAATTTGTATTCATATTTTATTATATTACAACTGAAAAAAAAAGTTAGCTCAAAATGTAGCTTCAATATTCACACAAAAATATCTTAAAGTATCACTTTTACTTTTATTTATCACCTTCACTCTGCCAACGCATAAGTAGTGCGAAAAGAACAAAATCAATAGTAATTCCTTTGCGCTGAGCGCGTAAGAAAGCAGCATAAAAAGAAATGTAACTGTCGCGCAATGCTGCTTGGCTTCGTTGTTCGTGCATCTCTCACCTCCCCCGCGCCCACTTCACCATCGTTCTTTGCGCAGCGCGATCTTATTTTGTAGCCAACCACCAAACAGCACCAAGGCCACGGCATTGCTGTGAGAGTAACAAAAAGTGAGAGAGAGAGATAGAAGCAAGCAAAAATACGAGCTGTCACACAAGCTAATGCATGCACACTGGCACTTGTATGTATGATGTATGTATGTATGTCGCTTTGTTGTATTCACGCAATGCATACAAAAACAATTCTTTCGCTTACACACCATGTGCTGCGTGCTTTAGCTGACCAGCCGCGGCCGCTTTACTTCCCTCTTTTTACCATGACCACGGTTCGCTCTCTCAACAAGAGACGAAGTCATGAGTCATGACCACCAGCACAACGTCAGCGTCGCAATTCGTCAATGCGAAAGAGAAAATCAAAAGCAGCTAACGTTTTTTTCGTTTAACAAAATTTCAAAGTTACTCCCATAGAAATTCACATTCATTCATTCACGCATTCATTCGTTCACGCATCCATTCATGTTCAAAAACAATGCCCAAAAATGCACAATGCCGCCTAAAAAGTTGTACTTCAAAACTTCTCTTTTATATCGCATCCGTCAGTGTACCTCACATTTGAGATGAGATGCGCGTGACCACTAATATCAGTAGACTCGTCGACTTGTATCGCAAAAACTCCACTAGGTCTTAATTATACCCTGTACCGTATGGAACAAAGGGTATACACCTAATTCTGTTTTTACGCGATAGATACGTTCCCAGAAAATACGCGTAAAAAAAATTCGCGTAAAAAAAGATACAGTATCCATATAAAAGTACGGGATTGGTTATCCGTTTGAAAATCCAACTAAAATAATATCAGTTTATGATTTAAAAAAATCATTTTTACATGGGAGTTACATTTTTTTTCAAATTTAAATTTTATATTAAAATTTTTAGTTTAAATAGCTTATTAGATAAGGAGAAAGAACTAACATACGTGCAGTAAGCGAAGCTTTCTCAAAAATTGAAAGAGTCGAAAAACATGGGTCTGGCTGTAAATCTGGACAAGACGAAATACCTGCTATTTTCAAGTAAAGAAACGACACCACGGGGAATAGATAGCTACAACTTCGAAGTTGTATGGTATTTCGTGTACTTGGGAACCAGTATTAACGACATAAAAAATGCATGGAAATTCGTCGACGGACTAATCTTGCTAACCGGTGTTACTTTCGGCTAAGTAAAGAACTTAAGAGTAAAGCCCTCTCTCGACACACGAAAATAACCCTTTACAAATCCCTCATCGCACCCGTGCTTCTCTACGGCGCTGAAGTTTGGACATTGTCATCATCCGATAAAGCGATTTTAGGGGCTTTCGAAAGAAAAATCCTCCGACGTTTCTATGGACCGATAAATGTGAATGGTGATTTTCGTATTCGAATGAACCACGAGCTGTTAGAGCTATACGGCGACATTGATCTAGTTCGGGGCATACAACTACAACGTCTGCGCTGGTTAGGTCATATTGCTCGAATGGTTGATAATGCTCCAGCCAAAAAGGCATTCGAGCGGATCTCACTGGAAGGTCGACGAAGCGAGGGACGCCCACCTCTGCGATGGGAAGATCAGGCAACGAAGGATCTTCGTAACCTTGGGATTACTAAATGGCGCCAGCAAGCACAGGACAGAAACCGCTGGCGTAGGATAATTTCCGCGGCTTAGATCGATAACCGGTTGTAATGGCGAAAATAGTAGTAGTAGCAGTTTCTACAATTTAATGTTTTTGCTATTTTATATTTGCTGCTGTTGTTTGTAAATCGTTGCTGCCTTTCTCCTCAAACAACGTCGTTATTTCATATAATTTTGTACAATTAGAAGCGCAATTATTGTTGTCACATTGAAAGCCAAAGGAGTAATAATTCAAGAAAAAACATATTTACGGTATTCCCGCAACTAATAAAATTGTCTGCTATCAGCTGTTTTCAAACTGTACAAAAATCTATTTATAGCAGTTGTTTTTTCTTGTAAGTTTTTTGTGTTTAAGGTGTTACTTTTTACTAAAAATAATTTAGTGGATTTTTTTAAATCGCGTTAAATCAATTTAAGTCGCATAAAAAAATTAACCGAATGATTTTTCTGAATCGCGTTATATCAAATTCGCGTTAAAAAAATTCGCGTAAAAACAGAATTAGGTGTATTGTGTTTGTGCAAGCCAAAAATGTATGAAACATACAGAAGGAGACGTTGGAGACCCCCCAAAGTTACCTAAAGTATGATCAGGGTGACAAGAGAAGTTGATATACCCATGTCCGTCTATCTGTATGAACGCCTAGATCTCAGAGATGGTAAGAGCTAGAGCGACCAAGTTTTCAGATTAGTTGCGTAATTATGTCAGGGGAGACAAGTTTATCTTACCTTGTCGATATCGGGGTTATATTATATAGCTCCCATAGAGGTGTTTTAGAGGACCTCGAAAAAAAACAAAAGTCTTAGATCGATAATTCGTTTGTTTATAAAGCTATTGTTACCAAATTTGGCACTCGGAAGTTTTTTAGTGTACCACTGTGCCAAATTTGATCAAAATCAGTTTACTATATCATATAGCTCCCATAAGAACGATCGGTCAAAAAAACATTTTTTCTACGAAACTCGTTGTGTTTCGTTTGCTTGTTAAGATATTGTATCCAAATTTGGCACTCGGAACAATCGGTCAAAAAAACGTTTTTTGTACAAAATTCGTTGTTTATGGTTTTCCAACAAGAGGTGTTATATTGAATCACCCGGTATTTCGGTAGCTGTCACTTTTGAAGCTTTTATTCTTTGACATTTGACAAGTAGAAACTACGCCATTACTAAAAATGGAACGATACACGCTTCAACAACGCATTGAAATTATTAAAATTCACTACAAAAATGGTGAAAATCATCCACCGAAAAATCATCTTGACTGATGAGGCCCATTTTCACCTCGGTGGCTACGTCAACAAGCAAAATTGTCGCATCTGGGGCTCGGAAAACCCAAGAGTTTTTGTTGAGAAGCCTCTCCATCATCAACGTGTGACTGTTTGGTGCGGTTTATAGTCCGGCGGGGTCATCGAGGACATAGGGCAGCCACTTTGCGATTTGGTTATGGAAAATTTCATGAAAAGGATATGGTCCTGTAGGCGTGATCGTGGTGGCCATTTGGCTGATTTTGTTTTTCATTATTAACGGCATACCTTCCTCATTATTTTGAAATAAACATCCGATCATTTATCTCAAAAAATGAAATTTTTCTTTGAATACCAAAATAATACCTCTTATTGGAAACCCCTATGTTTCGTTTTTTTTAGAAGATATCGTAACCAAATTTGGCAGTCGGAAGTTTATTATAGTTCCCAATCAGTGTACTAAATTTGATCAAAATCGGTTGACTATATCAGTCCCTATAGGACCGATCGGTAAAAAAAAATATTTTTTTGTGCAAAATTCGACTGATTTCTGTTTGTTTATGAAAATATCGTAGCCAATTTTTTCGAATAAAATATCTCTTGGAGGTCTTAAGCAATATGTCGGACTTAATTGCAAAGTGGTGGTACAGAGTATCCCAAAGTCGTCTGCGCCCGACTTTAATGTACGCCATTTTTTTTCAATTAACGTTGAGTCAATGTAATAATTGTGAACTAAATTGTAATAATTGTGAACTAGATTTAATTAAAGTAATCTTGTAACCCTGGCGTGTTGCTGGTTCTAGTGAGCGAACCTCAGTTGAGCATCAACCACCAAGGCGTACAAGCATACCAATAATTGCGTGTTCATAAAATGTATCCAGTTTGTTAAGAAAGTGTTTTTACACGGGAAAAAAACATAAAATTTTATGTTTGCTCGCAAAAATATATATTTTTTGATAATTTTTTCATAAAACAAAGTATTCAGTATGGTTAATTAATTAATTTTAAACAATATAATAACAAAAAAATTTAGCATTCAATGTACCTAACTGACGAAAAAAGACTAAAAACTAAAATCACACATTTTCAAGCGTGTCAAGAAAGTGTTTTTACAACCCTTTGGAATTTGGACTGTACTTGCAATTAGTGTGTTTTATGCAAGAAAAGTATGAAGAGTTTCATTTGATGTCGCCCAACTGGTATATTATAATCACCAGATTGCAAAAACAGTTCCAGAATTGTCCGAAATGTTTTGCTTAACAAGGCAAGCCATTTATAACATTTTGAATCGTGCCAACAAGGAGCATAGGCTGGAAGCAAAGGTAGCATGTGGGCGGCCGCGAAAAGTTACGGACAGGGATGAGAGAATAATAATGAGAAAGGTGAGAACAAATTCTCAAATTTCCGCTAGAGCTATAGCTGCGGAACTTAAGGACGAGATTGGGGTTGTTGTTTCCCACGAAACCGTGAGACAACTGCTCCACCGCATCGAGTACACATCTAGAGTAGCTCGTAAAAAGCCGCTGCTTTCCAATTTAAATGTAGAAAAGCGGCTATTATTCGCACAGGAGCATTTGGTGAAGGGATCCGATTATTGGGATGACGTCATATTTTGTGACGAAACAAAAATTATGATGTTCTATAACAATGGACCATCGAGAGTCTGGCGAAAGCCCCTTGCAACGCTGGAAAATAAAAACATAATTCCAACCATAAAATTTGGCCAACTGTCGGTGATGGTGTGGGCATGCATATCTCGCCAAGGGGTTGGAGAATTGGCGTTTATCGAAAATACAATGGATGCCCCACAATATTTGGAGATATTAAAATCACATTTGCCAAGTAGTGCCCGCAAATTTTGATTTTATTATGACAACAGGCCTACTTTAAAATTTTGTCAAGACAACGACCCAAAGCATAAAGCCCATATGGTGAGGAGTTGGCTCCTCTACAACTGCAAAAAGGTGATAGACACTCCAGCCCAGAAACCAGACATTAACCCAATTGAAATTTGAGGTCGTTCTTAAAGAAAAAAGTGGCAAAACGGAGCCCCAAAAATCGTGTCGAGCTAAAACCGCTATACTAGAAGAGTGGCACAAAATTCCTGAGACACGACATGGAAAATTTAATTGATTCCATGAAACGTCGACTGGAAGCTGTTTGTGATGCCAATGGCAGGCACACAAAATATTAAAACATATTTTCCTTAGTATTACTTTGTAATTTTAGTTAAACAAGAAGTGTAAAAACACTTTCTTGACACGCTTGAGAATGTGTGATTTTAGTTTTTAATCTTATTTATTAGTTTAATGCATTAAATGCTACATGTTTTGTTGTTATATTGTTTAAAATTAATTAATTAACCGTGCTGAATACTTTGTTTCATGAAAAAATTATCAAAAAATATATATTTTTGCGGACAAACATAAAATTTAATTTTTTTCCCTGTGTAAAAAACACTTTCTTGACAAACTGTAAATTAACTACAAAATATAAAGTTTTATTTAATAAACACCCGCTTATTAAATGGTGTCAGAAGCAAAGAACATAAAAATTATAAAATCATCATAAACAAAAGCATAAAAGTTTAAATTGCTGAAAGTAAAAAATACAAGCTTTGAATTTCACCATAAATACACATACACACATAAGCACACATATACAGCTGAAAAAATCGAACATCACTTATCGAAATCGATCAAGAGGCTAAAGGAACTGGACTGCAGTAAAATAGCAACGGAATGGCCAACCTGGAAGCAGGAGTTGTTAACGTATCTAATAGAGGTATGCATGGCTACATTCACTTCTACTCACATAGTACTATATAGTACTATGTGGAACTCACAAATACCCTATTCAAAATTTACATTACCCCATTTTTATAGTACCCACAGAAGTGAATATTTATGTATGCTGTCTTTTTAACATAAGCACAGGCAAAATGTTATGAGAACACTGAGTATTAGAGGTGGGATACTATCGATGGCACTATCGATAGTATCGATAGTTTCATTTTGAGGATACTATCGATGGTTTTGTTCGATATATCGATAGTATGCTTTTGTATGTAAAAAACTTTTTTTATAAATCAACAGACAAAAAATTGTCAAAGTGCCGAACATGTCAAAAAGAATACGAAACCATCAAATATCAGCAAGGTTTTCGAGTCATGTATTAATACAAATATTAATAAACACTGTGATAATCATGATCTCAATAACGATAGACAATTTGGCTTTAAATACAGACACTCGACTTCCCATGCTATACATTTACTAACTTCCAATATTCAATGGTATAAAAACCAAAAAATGGCGATAGGAGCATGTCTTGTGGATTTAGAAAAGGCATTTGACAGCGTCTGGTTGCAAGGGTTAATTTACAAAATAATAAACTATAGATTTCCGTTGCATTTTACTATTCTTATTCACAACATGACGCACCAAAAACAATTCCATACATGCAATCAAAATGAAGAAAGTAGTAAGGTATTTTGCATTCACAATGGTCTTCAACAAGGCACTGTAAACTCTCCAATACTTTTTAATTTGTTTACACTTGCTCTGTTGAATAAAATTGAGAACATCATAGCATTTGCAGATGATATATTTATTTACAACCCTGGTAAAACAATAGATATTATTAACCGCGACTTACAATTCAACTTTGAAATAATAGAAAAATATACAGAAGACTGGTTTTTAAAAATAAACACAAGCAAATGCGAAACAATTTTATTCCGACCTCCCTCTAAATTCTGCAACTACAACATCAAAAACAGATGGAAACATTTTGAAATTATATCAAATGAAACCAATAGTACACTCCCCAAAAAAAGCGTTGTATCATATTTAGGTGTATGTTTAGATACGTTTTTATATTTTAACAGACATGTCAAAACTCAGCTAGCTAAGGCTAAGAAAGCCTTCTTCTTATTATGTTTTGTTAGATAAAAAAAAATTTATTCAGAACGAAAGAGGCGTTCCTATATTTTACCACATGTACAGACGTGCTACTAATAAGTCCATTCAAGAAAATTTATTGCAATTGGCAGATTGGCGCTTCAGTATGAGCATCCCTGAAAAGGATTCACATCCTAAACACTATAAGTTCTGGTGGCTATCAGAAGAACCCTGATCTCCCATAATCCCAAAATCCATAATCCCATCCCCTTCTCATTCCATCCATCCTTTTTTTTTTTTTTATTTTTTTTTTTTTTATATAAAAACTATATATATATGTAACATTTTTGTAAATTTTTTGGTTACAATTACACTTTATTCTTTTGTTATATAACAAGGACATGCAATACACATAATACGATAATACATATTTCTTTTTTTAACACTTGAGAACTCTCTAAGAGGCAGTGTGTAATGTTAATGTTAGATAATAATTATTTTGTTTGTTAAATCAACAGACAAAAAATTGTCAAAGTGTCGAACATGTCAAAAAGAATACGAAACCATTGGTAACACGTCGAAAATTTTTGACCCTCCGACGCTTTTAGAGTCACCAAATCTCATGGGGACCATAAAAAATTATTTAAGTAAGTAAAATTTGTATAAATATACTTCGCATAAAAAACCAAAAATCGATGCCGCACTAGCCTTAATGATTGCCACAGACGTCCAGTATTTCCGGATAGTAGACGATTTTAGCTTCCGAAATTTCGAGTTTCATAAGATTCGAGTTGCAAAAAACAAAAAAAAAAAGATCTCTAAACATTAGGTAGCAGCAATATTTGACATTCCACATTATTTGGTCAGCCAAAATGCAAATCCATTGAGCTTTTAGAAGTTTAGTATAAATAATAAAAAAACGTAACTAAAAATTATACTACTTTCAGAGATCCGACTGTGTTGGGCACTCCTACCACTTCTACTGGAAGTGAGAGGATGGATGTTCAGTAGATGTCGCCATATAATTTTTGACATAAGGATTCGCCTGAAACCTAGAAATGTCGACATGTTGGTCTTCTGCCACAAAAACAAGCTACTGGAAAGATAATTTTTTTATGATTGCTAGTTCTTGAATGGATACTTTTTGGTTTTTTAAGATGTAATTTTAAAAGCATCTCTTTTTACAATGTCAGGAATAAAAGGTTTCTGGTTAAAAGTTTGTAATACTCTTTTTGTGAGTATTAGAATTTTCCCCACTTGCTCTATGGTACTTATTTAAAGAATGTGCCCTTTTTTGTGTGCCATATTTCACTTTGCTCGATAGTAATATCGATTGTATCGATAGTTTCAACTATCGAAGTCCAAACTATCGAGTGGTGGCACTATCGATAGTATCCCACCTCTACTGAGTATAGTAGTGTACAAAACGAGCATACATGCATATGTAAATTAATCAAGTAGTTGATTTATATTAAAAAAAAACTTTTATTCGATATTAAGACTTAGTTCTAACAAAGTGAACTTAGATCTAAGACTTCTGTCACAAAAAACTCCATCTCTTAATCTTCTAACAGTTATATTTATAACTAATAACTGCTGACTCTACTGTCTGCAGTTGTTTATGATAATCTTGCGCCGCCGCCAATGTTTATGCTTGGCGGCTGCGCTGCTGTCGCTGCTGCTGCTGCTGCCGATCGTCGCCAAGGGTCTGGCTGCCGACGGTGCTGCTTTTGATGGTGCTTACTCATCAATATAGTTGTAGATGCGTGGGACTTAGGGGAAAAGTGGTGTGTGGCGTTAACTCCTCCCCCCTTAAGAGCGGACGTCCTCGGTCGTTATAATATAACTTATTTGAGGAGACGATACTTCGACGTTGTCGCTATAGCTTTGTTCGGGGGTGACTTTGGTCCCATTGTTGCATATTTTAATTACTTTGCGCAAACGGTAAAGTGTCGCACATGCTGCTAATATTGTCAAAATTATGATGCTCACAGACATGTTTCGCTGTTTTTTGTGTTGTTGAAGTGTAACTCTCTCAACATCTGTAGTGAGAGTACCTCGTCAAGCATATTTTTCTCACCAACTAACTGTAGTAATGGTGGTGCAGGGTTAGCCACTTGAACTTCTTGGCTCTCGTAAGACTGTCCATCTACGACTACTGTCGAATTGTGGTATCGCACGATGTAAGTCACTTTCAATGGTAGGGTTTCGTTGTTGATTTGTATTTTACCTTCGAAATCGTTAAGTAACAGCGTTCCCGGCCTAATCTCTTCATGGCTCGGTACATGGTGATTATTAATTAAGGTGCAGCTTGGCGTTTTACCTCTTAGCAGCGGAGCGATGCAGTTGTCGGAGCTTAAATTTACCAAATTTTCTCTCTTACAAATTATTTTATTACTATGGCTGTCGCATTTTTTCTTTACTGCGTACAGTACGTTATTACATTCTAAGATGTTTTCAAATTTTATGTCATTTATTGTACTTTTATTTTTTATTGGCTTCACAATCATAGCCTTACAAATATTCTTTTTTACTTTTGGAATGCTTATGATGTACAGAATTTCTTTGCCGTTTGCGGCAATTTTTATCTCCGCAAATTCCAATATCTCTTCTATATTAGAGAATAGTGCATTTTCATTCAAAATTAATTCCTTAATAAGTTTTACTTCTTGATTTGACAAAACAATAACATTGATTATATTGGACTTAGCCCAATTTACCGCGTAGACGATATTCGTTAATTCGTCTTTTAAAATCTGTATTTTGAATTTCATGAGCAAGACCTCTTCGTTAAAAAGGCTTGTATTTCTTTTAATTGATTGCAATATTTCTTTTGTAATTTTGGCTAAATCGTTAATATATTCGTTAATCTTTTTATTGATAATTACTTGTTTATTATTATTTCTCAATTGCTCGTTTAATTTTTCCTTTAATATAACATGATCATGGTGATCCGGACTACCGGCCAACCATTTCCATGCGGTGCCTAAATAGTTGAACGCACGTTTCTGTCTTTTAATAGGAGTCAATTTTTGAAGTTTTAATTCAATTTGCTCGATGTCGTACATCAAGATCGAATAAAGAGGGTGGTCCGTTGTGAAGTTCTGAATTAAGTAGTTGAGTCTTTCTAGAGCGTAATCGAAACTGGTTATATTAAATACGTGGATTAGCTTAAATGTTCCCTCCTCTCTAGCTGCGAATCCTGTGTTTAGGATCACCACCTGGGAGTTCGTATAGTCCACAATTGTCGTTTCGGTCACACAAAGTGGTATCAGAGTCAGTCTGGAAAAAAAATAAGTTTCTGTCAGTTTATGTCTTTATGTTGTCTTTGTGTACTACTTTTCCGGATTCTGTGACTATTGTAGTGTTTCCGTTCGATTTAACAATTTCTTTTTTATATTTGGGAGAAATCTTGCTACCTAATCTTTTGTTTATTTTGACAAATATTTGCTCTCCTGGAGCATACGTTTTAGGGGTCTGCTTTTTCTTATTGTGGTAGGTCAGATCTTTTACTTGTTTGTCTTTTAATTGTTTTGTTATATTCTTCCTATTTTCTTCTAGCGTTTGCGGGCTTTCCCTAGCTCCTATGCCAAAGAATACGTCTGTTGGCTTATTTTTGATAGTCGAATGTATTGAAAGGTTATACTCTTGTACTGCTTTATACAATAAGTCCTCAAAATCTTTTTCCTGATCTTCTGCTTTGTAGCATCTCATTATTTCCGTTAAAGTCGAATGGAATCTTTCTATTTGTCCATTGCTTTTCGAATTATACGGTGGTGTGGTGTAAATTTCCACACCCAATTGATCTCTCAACAAAAATTTAATTGTTTCGCTACCTAGAGCTCTTTCGTTGTCCAAAATGACAAGTTTGGGAATTCCAAAAGCTACTAAAAGCTCTCTTAATGGAATCTTCAGATCAGCTGCTGACTTGGACTTCACTTTCTTTATCTGTGCGTACTTGTAAAATTTATCGATTCCTGTAAGAATCACATTGTCATATTTTGACTGCTTGCATTCTCTACAGTCTTTAACTATGGCTTTTAATTTTTTTACCATTTGTGGAAAGAAATACTTTGACAATATCTGTAACTTGTTTTCTATATGGTTTCTGTGCGCGCGTTTATGTTCTCTTATCATTATATCATCTTGTCTGTCGGTATTGTCGACGTCTTCAACCTTTTTTTGCGTATATCTCACTTTATAAGTGGCAAAATGTGCTGGGAATATATTCTGCATTTTTCCCATAACGCTTTCGGTTGTAAATAAACCGTTTACAAGTCTTGGGTCAAGTCTTTCTTTAAGTATCTGTATGAGGCTGTCCTCGGTATAGTTTCGTCTTGTTATGACATGTCTGTGATACGTAGAAAAAGGTATTTCGGTCATTTTCGCCGGTTAGTAAGAATACTTGATTCATTTATGGGCACTTCCATGGTCGGAAATAACTCATGTGACGAACTCTCATCACTGTGCATTGTAGCGGCATCGCTATCAATTTTAGACGAGTCAGAATTACTGTACGTCGTTGACGTATTAATTTCTTCGGGCTTTTTCTCGTTTGGGATATGAGATAGAGTATCAGCTACAACATTTGTTGTGCCTGGTTTATATTTCATGGTGTAGTTATATTCTTCGATATAACTTTTCCGTCTCTTAAGTTTAGCATTATGATTCTTATTACTAAGAGCAAAAGTTAACGGTTGATGATCCGTGAAAATATTTACTTTTGCTTTACCGTAAAGGTATAATCTAAGGCTTTGTAAAGCCCAAACTATTGCCAACATTTCTTTTTCATTCGTGGCATAATTTTCTTCAGTTTTATTTAATGTTCTAGATATGAACGTTATTGGCTTTCCGCCTTGTTCAAGAACTGCACCAATGGCGTAGTTCGAAGCATCGGTAGTAAGGTTGAATTCCTTATTGAAATCCGGGTATCTGAGGATCACGTCCTGAGAGACCAAAGATTCTTTTAATTTTTTAAATGCTTCTAGGGCTTCGCCCTTAATATTAATTTTTAATTTATTTGAAACATTTTTTCCCACTCTGCCATCTTCTCCTCTCAGCAGAGCAGTTAGCGGCTTTGCGATCTTTGCGAAATCGCGAATGAACCGTCTGTAATAACCTGCCAATCCGAGAAAAGATCTCAACTCTTTGAGATTGGATGGGACTGGAAACTTCGAAACTGCTTTTATTTTTTCCACATTAGTTTTAATTCCGTCGCCGGAAATTGTAAATCCCAGGAAATTAACTTCCTGTTTAAAAAATTCGCATTTACTCATCTGCAATCTTACGTTAGCCCTTTCTAGGGTCGCAAATATTTTTTCAAGATTTTTTATATGATCCGCTTCGTTTTTGGCGAAAACAATTATGTCGTCAATGTAGACGTAGCATGAATTCCCGATATGTTCATGCAGAATATCATCTAGAGCTCGTTGAAATATGGCTGGAGCATTTCTAAGGCCAAATGCAAGTCTAGTGAACTCGTATTTAGCTCCGTTAACGGAGAAAGCGGTTTTTTCAATGTCAAATTCTTTTAACCGAATCTGATAAAATCCACTTTTCAGGTCTAAAACCGAAAAGTATTTATTATCGCCCAATTGGGAGATTATATCACCGATTTCTGGCATCGGGTAAGCGTCTGCAATTGTAACGCAGTTCAGCTTACGAAAATCGATCACTTCTCTGTGATCCATTTCACCTGGGATCCCAGTCTTTTTATCGACTACCCAAAATGGTGAATTATAAGCGGACCTGGATTTTCTTATTATTTCATCCTTCATTAGATTTTTTAATCTCTTTTCCACCACTGGTCTCAAAGAGGCCGGGTAAGGATAGTGCTTAGTGTATACTGGTGAATCAGTATTAGTACGTATCTCTGCAACGACATTTGTCATAAAAGTCAGTTTCCTGTCAGGGTCAGCGAAGAGATTATCGTGTCTTTCGGTAAGTTTTATTATAGAATCGCGCTGGTACTCAGTCATATGGTCTGTTCTGAGGTTAAGATTATTAACGGACTGTAAGTCCAAGTATTTAATAGTTATAGTTTTTCCGTTCTTTAAAATTAGTTGATTCATATCTTGATCAACGATGATTTTCAATGCTTTTATAATTGAAAAATCACTAGAGTTTTAGTGACTATAAAAATTAATAGAAAATAAATGGAGACGCGGTATTTAACTTTGTATAAAAAATATTTAATTATAAACTTGTTGAGCGGTATAGACGGTGCGTAGTGTTTCGGTACATAAACGAGATTGACATTTTCAATTATAACTAGATCTAAGTGACCCTCTAAGCTTGTACTCAAGCCATCGGGAAATCCCGAAGAGTCAAAGTTAAACACAGAGAGAGTGCAATTAGAACGCACACAAAATTCATAAAGTTTCTCTTAAATTAGACTAACAACTTCAATGTACAATTCTCTTAAATCAAAACTATAACTAAACTTCAAAAAATGTCTATAAATGGAATTTCGCTTCAACATTCCGGCCCCGTTAAAGAGCTGCTGGTCTTTAACCACACAACGGTAGTTGCGCCAGCTTTCGAATTGGCCTCCTAATTTCGCCTGCCGCTGTTTTTAAATCTGCCACGCGGACCTTGCCATCCTCGCCGGGTAGGACTTGTATAACGCGCCCTGTACGCCACTTCTGGGGGGTGCGTTGTCCTCGTGGATCAACACTAAGTCGCCTGGTGATAAGTTGGCCTCCTTTGGCCCACTGAGCTCGCTGCTGCAGACTGAGCAGATAGTCCTTGGACCACCTGTGGCAAAACTGCTGTCTGAGCTCCGACAACTGCCGCCACCGTCTCAAAGACCCGGACACGCCCTCTTTCGATGGCCCTCCTGGACCGTATCCTTGCGGCAACGTAACCAGCGGTTGCCCTATTAGCAGATGCCCTGGGGTGATGGCCTCTCCATCGCTCGGGTCGCTGCTGAGTGCCACCAAAGGCCGTGAGTTCATCAGTGCCTCTACATCTACGAGATGGGTCGCCAGCTCGTCTGGTGTCAGATTGGCGTTGCCTACGCCTCTGACCAACCGATGTTTGGCGGCCTTCACTGCTGCTTCCCACAGCCCTCCGAAGTGAGGAGCCCTGGGAGGGATGAACGACCAATCCACTCCTCGCTCGGCTGCGAACTCCACTAGGTCGCCCTTCTGCTTCTGGAACGCCGCACTCAGATCCTTCAACGCGTTGCTCGCTCCTACAAAGTTGGTCGCGTTGTCGCTCACCATCTTCTCCGGCAGTCCGCGTCTCCCAAAGAACCTTTTAAAAACATTAAGAAAAGCATCAGTGGAGAGGTCTACAACAAGTTCAAGATGAACAGCCTTTGACGCAAAGCAAACAAAAACGGCAACATAAGTCTTTACAGGGGGTCTTCCACGTATGCGATAGCTAACGAAAAATGGTCCACAAAAATCAACTCCGCAAACTCTAAAGGGTCGTCCTTCCCGAAGGCGATCGGCTGGCAAATTTCCCATTATTTGCCCTAACAGCTTTGGCTTATAACGAAAACAATGTACGCAATTTCGTACAATTGCAGAGCATGCCTGTCTAGCATTTACTATCCAAATTTGTTGTCTTAGTAGCCCAATTAAGACCTTTGCTCCTGCATGATAGTGCCTTATATGCATGTAACGAATAAATAAAACTACGTATGGCGCATCTCTAGGCAGCAGCAATGGGAATTTTGCATCATAGGGAATGGAACCATGCAACAATCTTCCACCTACACGAATTAATTGAAATCTTAACCCTGATTCTTCTACATCGTGTATGAAAGGATTAAGCGACTGTATAGGCGGAGAAAGCACTTGTGACCTGCTTAACAAATCAAACTCGCGCCTATATGTGGTAGCTTGAACCACTGAAACCAATTTAAGAAATGCCACCTTTCGTTCTGATGCCGATACTAACAACGAGGTGCTACGAATTTTGTAGAAACAAAAGCGTAAAATATACGCCATAATTCGAATCAATTTCGGAAAGGATGATTGACGACTAATAAGTTCCAGAATACAATTTGATTCTGAGCGAATTGCGGTAAGAACAGCTGCACTCTTTTTATCTTCAGAGCTTTGAAGCTCAGAAGACAATTCAAATTGATGCAGTTGTGGCCAACACTCTGCACCAAATTTAAGAAATTTAGGTCCATTAAACCATAAGGAGCTGACAATTTCATCAATGTCTGTGCCCCGTGAGACCAAGTCCGCTGGATTGCAATCTGTTGGAATATGACGCCATATTTCGCTACTGGAAATTTCTTGAATTTCAGCTACTCTATTTGCTACGAACGTAGCTAATGTATATGGATCTCGCTTTAGCCAATACAAAGTAACCTGCGAGTCCGACCAGAAATTTACGCTCTCAATATTAAATTTGGCTAACGTACGCGACACTTGTCGCCAAAGTTTGGCTAAAAGGAGTGCTGCACACAACTCCAGACGAGGAATAGTTTTGACATTAAGTGGTGCCACTCTGGACTTAGCCGTAAGCAGTGCAATACCCACTTCGTTATTGTTGCAAGTACGCACATATATGCAGCAACCGTATGCATGGCTTGAGGCATCTGCGAAGCCATGAATCTGTACTGATTGATAGTTTTCTAAACAAACATATCTTGGAATCTTTATTTTGTGAAGCTCACGCAAAGTCTCAATAAACTTATCCCATGATGTGTTAAGACTCATGGGAATTGTTTCATCCCAATCAATTTTCAACCGCCACAATTCTTGCAATAAAATTTTTGCTTTTGTGACGATTGGGCAGAGAAGTCCTAGTGGGTCAAACAATCGAGAAGCTATTGACAAAACGTTGCGTTTGGTTAGCTTCAATGCAGCGAAACAATTGACGTCAAGATGGTACCTAAATATGTCATCTTGAGGAACCCAGCGCATTCCAAGCGCCTTGATCGAATTTAAATCTTCAAATTTAAGAGCTATCTCATTCTCAGTAGAATCTGTGGAAAATAGACCAGGATGGTTAGACGCCCACTTGGCTAGTGGAAATCCTCCCGAGTCCAAAACATCTTTGACCTGTCTGCATATTTCTTGCAGCTTTTCCAAAGTATCTGCTCCTGCAAGCATGTTATCAACATAAAAACAATTTTTAATAACATCCGATGCGACTGGATGTGATTTCTCATGAATATTTGCCAATTCAACTAAACAGCGCACCGCCAAAAAGGGTGCTGATGCTGTGCCATATGTGACAGTGTTCAACTGAAATGTCTGAAGCTCATGCGATGCACTTTCTCGCCATAAAATGAGCTGAAAATTTCTGTGTTCATCAGAAACATTGACTTGCCTGTACATCTTCGAGATGTCAGCAGTCACGGCGTATTTATTCAACCGAAAATTAACTAAAGTTGAATAAAGCTCCCTCTGAATAGTTGGCCCAACCATTAACGTTTCATTTAAAGAGAAAGATGTTGACGTTTTACTAGAAGCGTCGAAAACAACACGTAATTTGGTTGAGGTACTTTCAGGCCTCAGGACACATTGGTGGGGAATATAATAGTGCAGTCCTGGAGGAGTAAATTTAAGGGCTGTCATATGCCCAAGATCACGGTATTCTCTCATAAAATCGTGATACATTTCATGTAGGACTTTGTCCTTTGACAATTTTCGCTCAATTTGCATATATCTTCTTTCAGCAGTTTGAAAGGATTGGCCAAGTACATTTGGATCGTTTTTAAAAGGGAGTTTGACTTGGAAGCGACCGCATGGCAGTCGTTGTACTGTTTTTGTGAAATAAGTTTCACAGGCCTTTTGCTCAGCTGTCTGGCGAACAGCCTTCGACTCATTTGGGCTTTGATCCAATTCCCAAAAGCGTTGAACTAGGGAGTCGAGTGAGTTTTTACTAACTTGAGCGGCAATGTTAACACATAATTGTTGACTAGGTATGGGACCAGTATATTTACCAGCGACAATCCATCCTAGCAAAGTTTTCTGTATTAAGGGCAGACTAGAGCCTAACTTAATTTGCCCAACACATAACAGCCCATAGAAAGACTCTGCTCCCAACAGAATATCAACCTTTGCTGGCTTGTAAAACTGTGGGTCCGCCAATTCTATATTTTTTGGTATTTTCCAAGTAGATGCTGGAAGAACATTGCCAGGATGGCAAGTAGAAATAGATTTAAGGACCCAGCAATCAGCGGCAAACTCATGTGCAGTGACTAAAGATCTAATGGAAGTGGACACCTTGTGTTTACTTTGAGTGGACGTGCCACCAACTGTAACAATGCTTAGGGCATTGCTTTCACGTTTTAAGCGCAAACGTTGCGCTAAATTCTCAGTCATGAGATTTATCTGAGAACCGCCATCAAGCAGAACTCGTGCAGGATGAAATTGGCCAAATCTATCTCTAATATTGACCGTGGCAAGAATAACTTGATCAGTGCTTAACACATGACCCAAATACACTTCAGAGGCTGTAGCTTGAGTTGGTACAGCCTCAACTTGCTCGGCTACATTGTATCTGTGCAGCAAAGAATGGTGTGGTTTTTTGCACACACGGCATTTTGGTGCCTTGCAATTGGGCACTGTATGTCCTACAGTCAAACAGTTGATGCACATTTTCTGGGTCTTTGCAAACTCAAAGCGTTGCATTACAGAAATTGACACAAAACTAGGACACGAATGAATGCTATGATCTGTGGATTTGCAGTAGGTGCATTTAGAAGGCATCTTCTGGCTACCCTTGACACATGCAACAGAAGCTTTACCATGATGCTTCCCAGCATCTATTTTTGGTTTATTTTTGCCACGAGTTGACTCTTCTGCCGCCAAGTATTGGTAACGCCTATTTAATTGTTTTGCGCAATCTTCCCAAGATGGAAGTTTATCATAGTCAAGCTGTTCTTCAAACCTAGATTTGGTTATATGGTCGACTTTTGCCATAACCATATGAATAATCATTGCGTTGGCAATGTCTTTATCATCACCCAAAGTCGTCAATGATGCATAAATTGCGGAAACAGTGTCAATTATAGACCTCAAATTTGCAGCAGAAGGTTTGGGCATGCTTGGAATGTCAAAAAGCTGTGATATTGTGTCAAAAAATATTAAACATTTGTTATCGTACACAGACTTTAGACTAGCAATGGCTTTTATGTAGTTGGAATCTGTAAGTTGAAAAGGTTTAACAAAATTTTTCAACGTTAGTTAGCGAAGGGTCGTCGTGAACCAAACTTTCGAAATGAGCCATGAAATTCCTAAACTCTGCGTGCTTTCCACTAAATGTGGGCAAACGCATCTTTGGCAGCTGAGACCGTTGGCTAAAACTCATGGAACAATCATGTGACCTTTGAGCCTCTATTTTTGGTTTTACTGCATTCAAATATAATGCCTTTGTTGTTACACACAACGTTTCCAAAGATCCTCTGCTATCATTGGTAGGATTAATTGAGTCTAATTCTGATTGAAGAGCCATTGCCTTTTCAATATACGCTTCAAGAAGTTCTAAACGACATTGTAACTCTGTAGTCTCAAAGGAAATTGTTTTTAATTGAAATGCAGTTTTCATGCGAGAAATATCTGCACTGATTTTATCAAATTTCCGCAAGCATGTTGCTAACTTTGTGCTAGACTTTGATACTGTTTGTAGTTTCTCTGATTCCGACATGTTAAAAATGATTAATACCCCTTACCAAAATATAAAATTGATACCAACAAGTTTACTAGCTGCCCTCGACAAATAACGCAAGTGCAGCCAAGAGAGTTTATGCTTACAAAATCACACACACGCACTCTATGCGGTATATGAAACAAACGAGAAGTGGTCCAAGTGACCAAGCAAAAACAACACCTGTATGCAGATGAGAATTGAAACCGCTGCTCTCAAATCAGCAGACGATCTCGGCAAGCTTGCTTGTGGGCAAGCGTTAGCTTAAGGGGGTAGCGGGTGGCGTTGGCTATAAGTTTTAAGCGGAACAGCCGAAAATAGCGACAAAACGGAACAGCCGGAATTGGAAAATAGCGGAAGCCCATAAACAACACTGTGTGCAAATTCTCTTCATGCACAAGAGAAGTTATATATACATATGTATGTACGTATGTTTATGATGCAGTGGGTTCAAACTTCAAACATAAGAAATAGAACAAAAGATGCAAAAACGCGGGAAACAAATTGCGTTTGCACTTTGTACCACCAAAACTGAGGGAAATATAATGTTCTATACATGTACGTACACTACACCAATTTGAAATTAATATGCCGTTCAGTTTGAAATGTTTTTAGGCTTTTATTATAAATTGTTAATAACTTTATTTAGTTAGTTATTTCTTTTGTATATGTTTGAATGTTTTTAGTATTATGTGTGTGTTTGTTTAGGCAAATAAATTTATTTTGTATATGTATTTACATGCAAAACTAGCATAAAGCAAATCGAGTGCCAAGAATTGAGTTGGCGGCATATACCAAACACAGACACAAGTTTAATTCTTGTGTATATTACTTGAACAATTGCAGCGCTTTGAATTAAAGCCTGCTCAATTTTTGGCACTAAATACCTGTAGGCCCTCAAATGAGTCCACTGAAACTTCCCTTGAGCGTTGCGGAATATCTCCCATTTGCAGATCCAAGAATCCAGGTATTACAGATGTCCAAAAATCCAGTCCAAGACTGAATCCAGATATGCACCAATTTTTTGTTCACAAGTTGAACGCGCGAAACACTAAAAACACCACCGCAATCAACAACAAACAAACGAAATTAAATTAAACACCGAAGTCCCTGCTCGGGCGCCAATGAAAAATCACTAGAATTTTAGTGACTATAAAAATTAATAGAAAATAAATGGAGACGCGGTATTTAACTTTGTATAAAAAATATTTAATTATAAACTTGTTGAGCGGTATAGACGGTGCGTAGTGTTTCGGTACATAAACGAGATTGACATTTTCAATTATAACTAGATCTAAGTGACCCTCTAAGCTTGTACTCAAGCCATCGGGAAATCCCGAAGAGTCAAAGTTAAACACAGAGAGAGTGCAATTAGAACGCACACAAAATTCATAAAGTTTCTCTTAAATTAGACTAACAACTTCAATGTACAATTCTCTTAAATCATAACTATAACTAAACTTCAAAAAATGTCTATAAATGGAATTTCGCTTCAACAATAATGTCATTGCCCAACATTCCATAGAAGGTTTTAAGTGGGTTTAACAAGTAAAATTTAAGTGCAAAGGGCAGACTAAACAAGTTTAAAAAGGTATGTTCGGTGACATCAATGTCGCCGCCCATTGTTTCAGCTTCATAAGTAATATCGTTATTTCGTGGGTTTTTAATAAGTGAAGATTGAATATAACTCCTAGTTGACCCAGTGTCAATCATAAAATTGTAAACATTATTGTTCCCCGTCTTGCACTGGAAGTATGGAAGAGAGGAACCATTTATTCTAAAAAATGTAGATCGGAGTATGCAGTTTTAGGCTCACCGTCTTTTAAAGAAATTTCTTGCAAATCTGCGCAGCTCTTATCTAACTGCTCGTAATAATCGGGCTTTTGGGATGTAGTCTGCTGAATGTTAAAATTCTTTTGAATTTTGGCAGGCTGAAATTGGCCCGAATGAGGAAGTTTAACAGAAAATTCTTTTTGCTGTGGTCTATTCATGTAATTTAATTGTTTCGTCTGCACCGAGGTATCTATGTCCATAGGTACCAGTGGCTATGGAGGTAAAGGCAAGTATTTTTGTGCAAAAGGATTGAAAGTTGATCTGGGAGCAAATTGTTGTTGTTGGTTTTGCCTAAATTGTGGCGCAAATTGTGGTCTAAACTGAGACTGTTGATTTCGCGGTTTATGATACAACTGCGGTTGAAAATGCTGGGATCTATTTCCGTTTTATGTTGAATGACTTTGGTCATTCCTTTGGAAATATGTGTTCCGTGGAGGAACAGGTGGTTTAGTGAATTTATTCGTTGCATTGCGAGTGTTCTGATTCTCGATCAGCTCGCACAAATATAAAGCATGACTTAAGTCACGTGGCTCTTTTATGGCCAAAAGTCTGGAGAGATCTCCGTTGAGGTCTAGAGCTTTGTCCCTATACAAATCAGTCAGAGTACTCATGGTCTCTGCTGAAGAATCAAAAGTGTTTATCTGATTTAATATCAGAGACAGCTGATAATAAACAGCTTGGTAAAATTCCTGGATGGACATCTGTCTTTGAGACAAGGAGTTCAATTGGTACTCCAAGGTTTTCAAATCGCGTTTGTCCGCGTAATGGGAAGAAAGACAATTCGAAATTGCTTTCCAATTTAGGGGAGTATTGTAAGACTCGAGAACCGCGTCTGCCTCTCCCACTATTTTATTTCTAATTGTGACAATGGCACAGTAATATTTCGGCGTGCCTTCTGCGTACATAGCTAGCACCCGATCTACACCTTTTTTCCACGAACTATATTCAGAATTACTGCCTGAGAAATCTCTAATCTGTGCCGCCATTCCGGGCACTTTATCGTGATCAGAAACATTATTCGCGTGTTCGAGACCTATAGTCTCATCAACATAATGCGTCTCTGGGTTCAGTACGTTCTTGATTAACTGTCCGCCTCCCGCGTTCAACGTATTTTTTACGATTTCGCAAACCATGCTCTCTAATTGCTGAGCATTTATCGTTTGCACTCCGGCCGCGGAACTTGTGCTCGCGCCTAGATTCAAAGGTCGCATATGGTTTTCGTTTGCCATTTTGCTTTTATAAAAATTCGGACGGACAACAGGGCAGTAAAAATTCAATAGATAATCAAATTTGTAATTTGAAAAAATATTATTTGAGATGTTTTTTAAAATCAAAAATATAATTTGTATAAATTGTGTATTTAAATTACTAATGCACTATTATCAAGTATATTTTATTTTATAATATTTTTTTTTTTTTTGTTTTCAATCAAAAATATAATTTGTATAAATCGTGTATTTAAATTACTTATGCACTATTATCAAGTATATTTTATTTTTTAATTCGTTTTCTTTTAACTTTTCTTTATTTGGGCAAAAGTTACCTTACACCCGGTCCCTGCTCGGGCGCCAATCAATCAAATAGTAGTTGATTTATATTAAAAAAAAACTTTTATTCGATATTAAGACTTAGTTCTAACAAAGTGAACTTAGATCTAAGACTTCTGTCACAAAAAACTCCATCTCTTAATCTTCTAACAGTTATATTTATAACTAATAACTGCTGACTCTACTGTCTGCAGTTGTTTATGATAATCTTGCGCCGCCGCCAATGTTTATGCTTGGCGGCTGCGCTGCTGTCGTTGCTGCTGCTGCTGCCGATCGTCGCCAAGGGTCTGGCTGCTGACGATGCTGCTTTTGATGGTGCTTACTCATCAATATAGTTGTAGATGCGTGGGACTTAGGGGAAAAGTGATGTGTGGCGTTAACTTGTATTTACGTGTGTAGCTGTTGCTGCAAAAAATTCAAAGCAGAGAAAACAAAGCCGGCGCAATGAACATTTTGGAAACTGTGTTTATTTGTTGTAGTAAATTGGCTTAGGTAGTCAAATTGGCATTAAATTGAGTGTTTTAGAGCTAAAAAATTATGTGTTGGCTTATTTGTTTGCGTTTATATCCTTTAATTTTTTTATTTAATTATATGACTTTTTTTCTTTAAAACCTTTTGCAAATCAATAACGCAATAATATTGTGTAACCATACTATTTTTTCAAACTAATCTATTATTTTAAATTAAAGAAAATAGTTTGTTAAATAATATTTATTCAAATATTAAAAAATTATGTGTTAAACCAAAGAACATACAACAGAAAACGCATATGTGTTTTTGTGTGTACGCTGTAAAAATTGTTGAACAGATTAAAAGTCGATAGAGAAGTACCCTTTTTCGCATTTTATACATACAATTCTTAGTGTGAATGTAAACACGACTAACAAGTGTCATCGCAGTTACCTTACTTCGAAAGGGTATACATACAACAAGCAAGCCAGCCACCCCAATTTGACCAAGAAAATATTTATGCTTTCTCGCTCATGCCTGCTGCATTTACTATGTCATTTATTTAATATTATGCCTTTCGTTACGCTCGCGCTCTCTGCTCTCGGCTCTCTTTTTATTTTTTCAAACGTATTTTACTATAGTATAGTAGTGTACTCACTATGGTACACCATAAAAGTACTTCACCGACAATTTTGGAACCCATGCTTGTGTGAGCACACTATTCACTTATATTCATTCAAATGGGTGCTAAAAAATATGCATAGCTTTTAAGGCTGAGCTATTCATTCGCCGTTTTGAATGCAGTCATGCAGACCTCTAGTATCTAATCGCAAAGGGTAAATCATCAGAACCAGAACATAAAAAAATTGCAAATTTCTTATGGCTGGTGGGTAGAAAAGGAACGCAAATATACAACACTTTGTATCCAAATGATGGTACACAGCAGTCCATGCTCGGTACAGTAATATTGGAAAATCAAATTCAGCAACGGACATTGGAAGAAGTCTTTAAAAAAAATGTTGATGAATTTTGACTACCTCAACGAAACAATGCCATGGAGTCATACAAATTTCACATAATTGCACAAAAGGAGCGTCAACCATTTAATGAATTTGAGACCAAACTACGTGAGCAAGGGCGTCATTGTGAATTTAAATGCGAGTGTGGTAAATCTTACGACAAGCACGATAAGAAATTACAACTTAAGTTACTGGATGGACGTGATGAGCAATTGTCAAAAGTCATTGATATTTGCAAAACACATGAAGCAGCCGGCATTCACAAAGGATTATTGGAAGCAAAGCAGTCATCAATATGCAACATCAAGGAAGAAGCAGTGGCGGTTAATGCAATAAAACGTTTTTGCTTTAACTGCGGCGTACCATGGAAATTTGGACATAAGGAAGAATGCAAAGCTAAAGACGTGGCATGTCAACGTTGTGGAAAAAAGGGACATTTCCGAAGAATGTGCCGAAAGCAGAAACCTCAATTCGTGGGTAAGAAGTCACCTGAAAAGACAAAGCAGAGCTGGCGAGTTCCAGTGGCAGCAATCAACAATGTAAAGAATGTAGCAGCGGTACTGATCTATTAGATTTAAATAAATATTCTTTTAGTATAAATTCGATAGGAATAAAACATAAGCGCTGGACCAAAGAATATCGAATAGGAGGTTAGATAGTGAAGTTTAAGCTCGATAGTGGGTCTGATGTTAATTGTGTTCAACTGAAGCTAATTGAACAACTGAAGAAAATGAAAAATTTTAAGTTAAACTATGAATCAAATGATTTTCCTGTTTCTGATTATAATGGCAACAAAATTGAATTACATGGAGTAGTTAAGTTACCTTGCTATGATTTAAAATTGAAAAATGAACTTATTGTTGAATTTATAATTGTGGCTAACAACTGTGAGCCAACACTCGGATTAGAAACCTGTGAGAAATTGGGATTAATTAAACGGATAGATGTAAATAGTATTTCCTATGGGATAGAAAATAGGGAGTCTTTTCTGAATAAATATAGGGATGTGTTTCAAGGGATTGGAAAATTTCCAGAAAGATTTAAAATCCAATTAGTGGAAAATTCAAAGCCAGTGCTGCATTATAAAAAGCGGATACCAAATTCATTAACAGAAAAATTAAAGGGGGAACTTGAAACAATGGTGAAAAATTATATCATTTCACCAGTGGACTATCCAACTGACTGGGTAAACAACTTGCAAATAATTGAAAAGCCAAACGGAAAACTTTTGCTTAGATCCAAAACCACTTAATGCGTGCATTAGGCGGGAACATTTCCTGATTCCTACGATTGAAGACTTAACGTCAAAATTGTCAGGCAAACGAATTTTTACGGTCTTTGACTTGAGTAGTGGATTTTGGCACATGGAATTGGATAAACCAAGCTCGGATTTGACAACCTTTATGACTCCCTTTGGGAGATTTAGATTTAATAGCGTACCATTTGGTCTTTACTGTGCACCGGAAATGTTTCAAAGGAAAATGGTTAATATTTTTGGGGTTATAGTTTATTTTGATGATTTGGCTGTTTGTGCAGAAAATCAGGAAGAGCATGATCAAATTGTACAGATAATAATGGAAAGAGCGCAAACAAATAACATTAAATTTAACCCGGATAAAATTCAGTATTCTTGCAAGGAGATCAAGTTTATGGGAAACATTATATCAGAGGGAAAAATTAAGCCAAACTTAAAATACCGCGATGCAATTCTCAAAATGAAGAAACCTGAAAACAAATCGGATGTTTTGAGATTTTTGGGGTTATTGAAGTACCTTGCCAGATACTTTCCAAATCTTTCGAAGCAATCTGCCAATTTAAAACAAGAAATAATGTGGAATTTAACTGGACGGTAGAGCATGAGAAAGAGTTTCAGGACTTTTTACGTATTGTGACGTCAGAGCCTATATTGGCGGTTTATGACCCTAAACTGCCAGTTATTGTCCAAACAGACGCGTCAAATGGACACCCTGTGGCGTTTGCTTCCCGAACCCTCAGTGGTAGTGAACAAAAATGGTGTCAATTGGAAAAAGAATTGCTAGCAGTTGTTTTTGCATGCCAACGCTTTCATTTCTACTTATATGGGCGAGAGTTTACAGTGGAAAGTGATCATAAACCATTAGAGACACTAGCTTTAAGGGATATCGACAATGTAACCATGCGACTGCAGCGAATGTTCATGTCCTTACTGAAATATCCAAAAATGACAATTGTCTATAAGTCAGGCAAAGAAATGTTTGTTGCAGATTGCTTATCTCATGCCCAACTATCGGAGATCTCAGAGATTGAAGGATTGTCAGGGGTTATACGTACGCTCACTAAAACCGTTTGTGTATCTCAAGATAATTATGATCTTTATCGTAAAAACTTAGAAGAGGATGACAAATTGAAGCGTATTTGTGCATTTGTAGCAGATGGTTGGCCAGGATATCATCATCTTGATGACCTGGGCAAGCAATTGCATGCAATTAGATCGGAGTTACATTTTGAAAACGGTCTATTATTCTGGAATCATAGGTTAGTCATTCCATTTTATATGCAACAGAAAGTACTGCTATGGTTACATGAACCTCACCTCGGAGTAGAAAAGACACTTCGTGATAGAGTAAGGTATTATTGGCCGGCAATGAATAAACAAATTAAAGAGCTGATAGAATCTTGCCGTGTGTGTGAAAAATTCAAACGCACTAATCAAAAGGAACCGCTGGTACAAGAAGAACCACCAAAGTATCCGTTTCAATTAGTAGCCATGGATTAGTTCGAGTATGCAGGTCGGGATTGTATAGCTTTGATTGATTCATATTCAAATTTTGTAATATCGGAAAAACTGCAAAATAAAACATCGGGTCATATTATAAAGGTAATAACAGGAATTTTTGATAGGATCGGATATCCAACCATCATGAGAAGTGATAATAGTCCATTTGGTTCGGCAGAATTTGGTGATTTCGCTAGTAAATACGATGTCCAATTCAAATTCTCAAGTCCAAGATATCCACAAAGCAATGGGTTAGCGGAAAAAGGTGTAGCTATTGTTAAGAATATACTAAAACGATGCTATGAGGCAAAAAACGTAGATAGTTTTCAGTATCAGATACTTGAATATAATACAATGCCAGTAGCAAGTATGAAACTCTCACCTACGGAACTGTTCTTTGGTAGACTGGTTAAAACTAAACTTCCTTTATCAGACTCACTGTTGATTAGGAATGATTTAAAAGAAACATACATTCAAAGCAAATTAAAGGAAAAAAAGGAAAAGCAAAAGTATTATGATCGCGGTGCAAAACTGTTACCTGTATTAAACATGAATGACTTAGTTATTTTTAAGAAAAATGGAAATGAATGGCACTATGGAAAAATTGTCAAAATTGTAAATGATCGGTCATATATTATTAAGGATAGCTTTAACAATCATTACAGACGTAATCGTCGTTTTATTGCTAAGACTTGTAATCAGGATTTTAATCCTAGTGAAATAATGTTTGAAGATAATATTACGACAAATAATAACACCAATGATAGTAATAACATAATAAGGCCAGAAATTCAAATGGTTGCACCTAATCAAAGTAATTGTAATACTGACATTGAAAGAGATATGATTCCTGAAACAACACAGACTAATATAAATAATCAAACACTCTCGAGTTCTAGTGAATCAGAGGAAGAATTTTTAACAGCATCCGGGTCAGATGATAGTGATACTGGAATGCCCGGTCCGTTATATCAAACCCAAAGTGGTCGAGTGGTACGTCCACCTGAGAAATATTGTGAGTTAGATTAGTCCAGGCATTAGTGTTTAATTAAAAACATAAGGCATAAAATTAAGAAAATAAAAAGAAAAAAGCGTGTAATAATTGTGAACTAAATTGTAATAATTGTGAACTAGATTTAATTAAAGTAATCTTGTAACCCTGGCGTGTTGCTGTTTCTAGTGAGCGAACCTCAGTTGAGCATCAAACACCAAGGCGTACAAGCGTATAAATTAACTACAAAATATAAAGTTTTATTCAATAAGCTCCCGCTTATTACAGTCAATGACGCTGGTATTTTGTCGATTTCCTTAGCGGCTTCTTGGCTTATCATAATCTTGACAACTTCTTTGCAGACGGGTAAATTTCAAGTTTCAGCGAGAGAATGAGGCTTCTTGGATTTGCGATATTATATATATAATATTTGCATATTTGCGATCTCGTAGGTTGCTTTTTGCGCTTTATCTGATGTTTTGAAAGACGAACTCATGAGAGTTACCCTTTTCTCAAACTTGTCTTTCAAACGTTGAAAAAAGGATTTGTCTTTTTTAGCTATCGATGGGTGTTTAGTAGTTATTATTATTAATAATGGGTATAAAGATGTACTGCGACCCAAATGGATCTATTGTACCCCCTTCACGGCTCAGAGCTCTCCCAACAGTCCAATGGCCTGCATATATTCCAGTATTTTGATTGGACTTAGGGTAACAACGATCTCCGGTTGGAGAACGTACATGCCCAGAAACTTGTTTCTTTTGCTAATGAGAGCCATGCATTCACATAGTAAATGTATTGAAGTTTCTTCCTCCATGCTGCAGAAGCGACATAGTCCACTATCCGCTATGCCAATTTTGTTTAAGTGGCTGCGGAGCCTACAATGTCCCGTCGGGATCCTCACGGTATTTTTCCCGTGAGTTATCATGAGTTTGAACCTCTTGCGGTTGTAGTTGGAGAGAAGAGCTTTAGCCTGCTTTAGTCCTGGTGTCTGTGCCCAGTGAAGCAGCCGATTATTTTCCTCCTCCATTCTCAGCAGGTCCCGTACCACGTGGTTACCAATCCCACAGTATGGTTCGGGTCCGATTAGCGGTGTTGCTGCACCGGTCCTTGCTAGTCTATCTGCCAGCTCATTTCCAGGAATATTGTTATGTCCTGGAACCCATCTAATCGTGAGCTTATTCCTAGCACTTAATTTGTCTAGTGCAGTTCTCACTTCTTTGACCAGCCTTGATGTAATCTTGGCTCTAATTAATGCCTTTATCGCTGCTTGACTGTCAGACAGGATGGAAATGTCCTTGTCGTGATAGTTATTTTGCAGATTGAACTCTGCACATCTTCCAATAGCACAGACTTCAGCTTGGAAAATGCTGGTGTGTCTGCCTAGTGATTCGTAATATTTTGTCCTGGGTCCTACATTGGGTGAACTGCCGAAAGAGATGTCCAGGCCTCTTTCGTGCTGAGTTTAATATCAAAGTTCTGATTGAACTTGTACTCAGCTAGCATTTCATCCCTTGGTTGCAGAAGCATAGGTATATCCTTTGCTAAGTCTGCAGCATCTTTGCCGGTGAGGCTGAAGTCAACTCCTTCCCTCCCAATTCTTATTAGCGTAGCTTTCCGCTGCATATCGATAACGATATGAAGCGGTGTTACATTCATTAATATTTCAAGTGCCGCAGTAGGACAGGTGCGCATTGCTCCTGTCATACATATGCAGGCCATCCTTTGTAGTTTCTGCAATTTTGTTTTGGTCGTGCTAAGGCGCGCCCTGCTGCCCCAGGCTATTACCCCATACGTAAGCATGGGTCTAACAACATTTAGGTAGAGCCATCTTATTATTCGTGGTGAAGTACCCCACGATTTCCCGGCTATGCTTCTACACGTAAAGAGAGCCCTTGAGCACTTATTTATCGTGTTGTCTACATGGGTCCTGAAGTTAAGCTTGGAGTCAAAGGTGACTCCAAGGTACTTGACTTCATTACTCGCTTCTATGCTGCATCCTGATAGGGTTATATTCCTCATCCTTCCAAGTTTATATCTCCTTGTGAAGGGTACTATGACTGTCTTGGCAGGATTAAGACTTAGGCCTGCCTTTTTACACCAGTCATTAGTCTCCTCGAGACCTAGCTGGATTATGTCACAGAGTGTTTCCTCATACTTGCCCCTGGCTATAATGACGATGTCGTCAGCATAGCCTTGGCATAGTATGCCTCTGCCAGCTAGTCTCTCCAGTAGCTCATCTACTAGCAGACTCCATAAGAGGGGTGATAGTACCTCACCCTGAGGGCAGCCTCTTGTCGTCATTACTGTGGTAGATTGCCCACCAATAGTTGCTGTGGCTAGTCTAGATGCCAGCAGTGAATCTATCCATCTGCTAGTTGTTGCATCTAGGCCCCTTCTGGCCAGTGATGCTTTGACTGCCTCATGAGAGGCGTTGTCAAAAGCACCCTGTATATCCAGAAAAGCGCATAGTGCCACTTCCTTATGAGTTAAAGATTCCTCAATAAGGGTTCTCAGCTGATACAGTGCAGTATCCGTAGACCTTTTCGCTCTGTATGCATGTTGCATCTTTTGAAGAGGTCGCTGCACTAACAGTGTGCTTCTAATTCTGAAGTCTACCAGCTTCTCCAACGTTTTCAGCAAAAACGAAGTTAAGCTGATAGGTCTGTATGCCTTTGGATTAGTGATATCTTTCTTCCCGGCTTTCGAGATGAAGACCACTCTAGCTATACTCCATGCTGTAGGTATATGCCCTAGCGCAAGGCTGCTAACCAGTACTCTCCTGATAGGGGTCAAGAGGCTGTTCAGTCCTTTCTGTAAAAGGACTGGATGTACACCATCCACGCCCGGAGATTTGTAAGGCCTGAACGTTCCAATTGCCCATTTTAATCTCTCTGGCGCTACCGTAGACTTGGCAATGGCCCAGTCAGTGGCACATGATCTGTTTCTACCTATTGGCATGATTCTACCTTCCGCCTGTGGGGTGCTTCCAGGGAAGTGCATGCCCAAGAGAAGTTCAAGTTTCTCCTTATTATTGTTTGTAAAGGAGTTATCCGATTTCTGGAGTGCAAGATTAGCGTCTGGCATTCTTTTTGAAATCGCTTTGTGAAGTCTAGCTCCTTCACTCGTGTTCTCAATGGCTTCGCAAAAGATTCTGTAGTTCCTTAGCTTGGCCTTTCTAATCTCTCTGTTATACAGAGTTAGGCTATCCCGGTAAGCGTCCCACTCTCCATAGCGCTTTGCTGTATTGAAGAGATGTCGGGTAGCTTTCCGTAGCTTTTCGAGTTGGGCGTTCCACCATGGCGCGTCCTTCTCCTTCTTTGCATTACCAAGTGGGCAACTTTCATTGAAGGCGTTCACTATACGCGTGTTGAACTCCTCCACTGCACATTCCAGCTCAACAGGGTTTCTGGGCTTTCCAGGTGCTCTGCTGGCTGTGTTTTGCGCAAGGGAGAGATTGAACTTATCCCAGTCTGTATTCCTGGGGTTGCGTTTGCGTTCGCAACTCCTGAGATTTAGCCCTAGGTTAAATCTAATAATCCTTCGGTCTGACATAGACTCTTCAGGAGATACGTGCCAATTGTTTATGTGCGAGTTCAGTGCCCTACTGGCCAAGGTTATATCGAGCACCTCGGATCTAACCCTAGTTACGAAAGTCGGAACACTGCCGACGTTTATAATTTCTAGGTTACTACTTGAAATAAACTCTAAGAGAGACTCACCTCCGTGCTACCCCATACCACGTGATGCGCATTTGCATCGCATCCAATGATGATGGGTAGATGCTGTCTCCTGCAGTGCTCCACGAGTGCTTGGACCTCGGGCGGCGGGCAGGGTTCGTCTCCCGCAAAGTATACGGAGGCTACAACACAAGACCTCACACCACCAGCTTTTTCAACCATGATGGGGACACAGTCTCCAGTGAGGAATTCTGTAAGTACGTTATGATTAATACTTCTACTTGCCAAGATACAGGCTCTAGGGAGTGGGTCCCTATGGTCCCAAATTACCTTGGCATCTTTCACGTACAGTCCTTTTATGCCCTGGTTGTACCAGGGTTCCTGTACTAGGGCTAGCCCGAGGTGCTGTTTGGTGAACATCCAGGACGGTGGATGTTCACCTGGGCTATCCCTATACTTCCGTTCATAAGAGCGGCTCGACCACCGGCGTCTGAGGTCTGGAGGTCGTCTCCAGATCCTCTTCTTCTTCCTCGCCTAGCTCCATGGCTAGCTCCTGCGAGGACATTGGAGGTTGATCCTCAATGTCGCAGTTCGCCTCGATTACTGTGACATTGAGTTCTTCATCTTCCGCCACATCTACTTGGGAATCAGAGGTGTTCAGTCCCTCCTTTTCCATAGTAGATTGGGGAAGTGGGGCCGGCTCATGCAGCTCCTTAGCAGCCTTGCCCTTTCTTAACCCGCTCACCGGTATACTGCCGAACCTGAAGTTAAGCTTATAACCCTACTGGATAATTTCAGCACAGGAGCTATCGTCAATGCCGAGGACGAGGAGTAAGCCACCTCCTTCGCTCTTCCTCGACAGTAACCTCCAGTGCTCTGTATCCAGATGGTTCTGCTTACGGATCAGTTCTAGGACCCATTCCGTCGGCTTGTCCGTTCTAGGGCAAAAGATGGTGATGTTGTGCGCCGACGGTATGTCGTCACTCATCCTTGCCTCTAGTGGGACTCCTTTCCACATACGTAGGGTGGGGACCGCTAGCCGTAACCACTCAGCCGAACTTTCGTCCGAGCAGTCCACAACTAGATGGCCGACCCTAAAGTGGATTCCATCGAATACTATTGGGGAGTCCCAGCCTGATGAGACTAGCTCCTCCAATACCGCTTCCTCAAGCAGCGTCAACTCCTTGGCGCCACTCAGCCCCCTGCGGTTCGGGTCATCCCGAGCCCCAGGTTTTCCAAGTTCAGGCCTTGGGGGCTTCGCTTTGCCAGTCTGCCTTGGGTTGGCATTGCTGCTAGTTTTAGTTGCCGAGTGTGGTTTAACTCCCACTACACGGCCTCCCAAACTTTGCTCTTCGATTCTCCTAGTAGGAGCTGCTGTTGGTGGTTTCACCAATGAGGGCCGCTCCCTGTCAAGGTCACGGTCCTCAAACTGCTTTGCAACAGTTTCCGCAGTTACACCCTGCGGTATTTTCATAAATGAATCTTTGCTCTTACTCATATTAAGATCCCACGAGTAGCGGAGAAATATACTGTCCACCCGGGTAGAGATCCGCAGTACCCGGATAAGGCTCACCAGACTAGGCGGTCGCCACTTGCCTAGACTCTCCGTTAAAGACTGGGCTATTTGTTTTCCGGGCCCCCAGCCAGGCTGACTCTCGGCACGGGTCGAATGACACCTTAGATGTGGAAATTTTTAGGAGTTTCCAGCTCCAGCCTGACTACTATTAGCCAGCCCCCTTAGCAGTGACAAAGCCTAACTAAGGGGCTGTTTCCAGCCGCCCTCGCGTGGAGAGTGTAGTCGCACTTCCGAGTCAGCAACAGTTACGGCACGCCCATTACGGTGCATGTTATTCCCCCTGTTGCAGTCCTCGGAAGGCGGCCGTGTTTAGTAGTTAAATGTCGTAAAAGTTTACTGGGCACCATCGAATGATTGTCCAAAGTTTCTCCACAAACAAAAAATTTTGGAATTTGACATGATTTTTCTCCGCAATATGTAAAGCCATAACTTATATAGCTCATCATCATATTTTCGATAAAGAGGTAGCTTAGGCTTTTTCTTAGTTGACTCTGCTTCTTCTTGGATATCATCAGTTTCACTTTACAAACTTGCGGTACGTTTTACGAATTTATCCATTACATACACGTTTTATGGGCTATTTTTTTAATTTTATTTTAATTAAAGGAGTACAACTAAGTACAGTTGACCTTATATGTATTATAAAAAAGAAAAAAGTATAAATTATTATTAAAAAGAAGATAGAGGGAATATATATTACTAATCCGCGTCTCTAGCCCGGTGGGTGAACTTTTTAACGATATGCACGAACTCACATCAAGAACTGGCCAGACACTTGGATTTACAATATTATAGAGGAACCAAGGAAACAAGATAAAAAATTAAACATTATATCACAAAAGGAGCCAAAAGATCACCGTTGACCATGTGGGTGACTCATCATATAGGGTTGGTCAAGGATGCTCGTAGTGGCAAGTCAAGATGACTTAAGATAGAAAAAGTGATAGATGAATAGACCGCTCGAAAGGGAGGAAATTGTAAAGGTTGTTATAGTTAGAGAATAAGACACGGAAAGGATCGTGCAAAGCAAAATTAGATCTACAAAATTGTAAGGCTAAAGGTCTAAAAGTACGAGTTACTCTAGACGGTATGACAAAGGTAACTTTGCTAAGCAGTACGCTGGAATCGATAAGACCGAGTAACAGCTTATGCAAGAATAACACGCCGTGGCATGTTCTGCGATGAATTAAGGAAGGCAACTTTATAAGGCGAAGTCTATCGGAATATGGCGCGAGTCGGATATTTGGGTCCCAGTTTAAGCCACGAAGTGCAAAAAGGAGAAATTGCTTTTGTACATACTCAATCATGTCCTGATAAAGGTGGTATTGAGGGCTCCAAACGCAGGAACAATATTCCAAAATAGGACGGACGAGAGAAATATAAAGAAGTTTGGTTGTGTAAGGGTCGTTAAACTCTTTAGACCAACGCTTAATAAAAGCAAGAACACCTCTGGCTTTATTCACGATATTGCAAATATGATCGTTAAATTTGAGTTTATGGTCAAACAGTATGCCAAGGTCTAAAACACTCTCGATACGTTCCAGGGTAGAGGAGTCTATAGAGTAATCAGCTAGATGAGGAACAGAACGGTAAAATGTCAAAATTTTACATTTCGTCTTGTTTAGGAAGAGTTGGTTGACATTACACCAATATTGCATGCTATCAAAATCATGCTGAAGAAGAGAATGCATATCATTATCATTGTAGGAGTAGGACAAACAAAGTTTTACATCATCCGCATACATGTCATGCGAGATGACCGGATAACTTGTGGAAGATCATTAATGAATAAGACAAAAAGTAGAGGACCAAGATGGCTGCCTTGGGTTACCCCTGACGTGACATAAATTACTTTAGATTCGCAGCCTTTAAAAACTACCTTCTGCATACGATTAGATAAATAGGAAGAGATCCAATTTAAAAGACAAGGCGGGAATCCTAAACGCGACAGTTTAACTAAAAGAAGGCTATGGTTTACTGAGTCAAATGCCTTACTGAAATCAGTATAAATGACATCGGTTTGCATTTTACTACTAAAGCCATTGTTAATAAGGAAAGCAAGTTCTAAAAGATTAGTAGTGGTGGACCGACATTTTACAAACCCATGTTGGGAGTCCGATATTAAAGAACGACAGTAGTGTTGCAATTGTGCAGTGACAATCCTTTCAAAAACTTTTGGGATGAAAGCTTGGCAATACCTCGGTAGTTCTCAATATTAGACTTGGAACCTTTTTTGTGAAAAGGGATAATGAAGGATTCATTCCAGATGGCAGGAAGATAAGAAAATTTTAAAGAAGTGCGGAAAAGGACAGATAGTGGCATGGAAAGGGAGCCAGCACAATGCTTTAGAACACAGCTAGGAATGGCATCAGGGCCAGGAGAGAAGGAAGATCTTATGGACATAAGAGTTTGTGAAACGTCGGATTCTAAGATCTGAGGAATAGCAATAAGGTTTGAGTTAGAAAGATTAAAAGGATAGTTGATGTTTGGTCCAGCATCTATAATTTAATTATACATCTACAATGCTTCTCTTTATTTTGTAACTTGCCCTGCGCGGCAAGATAATTCTCTTATTATAACTCTCTTTAATCTAAGTAGGCTTTCGCGCAAGCGCATTGCATGCGGCTACAACGCCGACCTCCCTCAGATTTGTCGCTTAACACATTGGCGGCTAATCTGCCTAATTGTTTGCTGATACAGATCAGTAATATATCGTCGCTAACCTTACCTCAACGCATTTCGCACCTTTTCTTATACCAATAATTACACATATGTATATCGCTGCATAAACCTTTACATTATAATAAATCGCATACAAGTTAATTCATTTATGTGTTATTATTCAATACTTGGTTAAATGCTAGCAAAAAATATTGTTAGCTCAACATTTTGGTGACCCCGACGTGATAAAACTATATACTAAAAAGCTATATTAAAGTGCATAAAAATCGTGATAACTTAAACTATATAAAATAAGTTCATAGTGTATTATAACACGCTAATAACGTTTTAAATCGGCATAAAACTGATGCAGTGTCAAAGTGCAAGTTAAAGTACATAATTAAATGTACATAAGCGCATAGCAGTTCAATAGCTACATAACATACATACTCGCACAAACATACATATAAACGTTTATAACCAAACGCTTTCGCTATATACTTTCGTGGTTTTTTGTTGTTGCGATCTAGCGGTTGTTGCGTTTTGTCTATTCTTTAGCTATGCCTTCTGCAAGCGAAATTACATCAGCCGATCCAAATGCAAAGAGGGTGATTTTTTTGAAGCTCAAAGTGAGTGCAGTGTATAATAGTTTACACAAGTTGAGCAATACCTTGTCGAGGGAGGCTCTAAGTGTTCTGGACATACATGCGCTATCCGTTCGTTTGAAGCAAATTAAAAAGTTACAATCTACTTTTGATGTAGCACATAACAGTCTTGAAGAAATGGACTTTGATGAAATCGGTAGCCAGTTGCGCGAAAATTTTGATGAATTAGCCGTGTCGGTCGAAATATCAATTCGGGCTCAAATCGCGAAAAACGATTCTCAATTGCCATTGTGCTCAACTTTCCAAGATTCAGTAGCCGTTCCTGCTTCTGTCGTTCCTGCTAAAACTCGGCCTGTGCCCTCGTTACCAGCTATTAAATTGCCAACTTTAAGTGGCGGCTACACCAACTGGGCAGATTTTTATTCGACGCTTACCACTATTAGGGAGAACAACCAGGATGTGTCAAATATCGAAAAAACGCAGCATCTTCGATTCTGGTTGCAAGGCTCTTCTCTGGACGCAGCTAACTTTGATGAGCTCCGCACTCTTGTCTGCCGCATAGCGGCAATAATTAATTTACGCCCATTACTTCCAATTTCAGAAGATCCAGCTGACTTGGATATGCTGACGCCCTCGCATTTTCTAACAGGCGGCCCTAGCGCATCCTTTGCCGAACCTATTCTAACTCGTCTAAACCTTAATCGACTAGATGGCTGGCAGCGCAAGACTTACATACAGCAAGTAGTCTGGTCTCGATGGCGGGATGAGTATATACTTCTTCTGCAGCAACGCTATAAATGGCGCACTCCAAGGCCAGCTCAGCCCGTCTGCAATCAAGTACCCACCAATAAACTTTATCTGCTCTCCCAAAAGGATTCTGTTGAAAGCTACGCTTCCAACGGGGGGAGTATGTTTGGTCCAGCATCTATAATTTAATTATACATCTACAATGCTTCTCTTTATTTTGTAACTTGCCCTGCGCGGCAAGATAATTCTCTTATTATAACTCTCTTTAATCTAAGTAAGCTTTCGCGCAAGCGCATTGCATGCGGCTACAACGCCGACCTCCCTCAGATTTGTCGCTTAACACATTGGCGGCTAATCTGCCTAATAGTTTGCTGATACAGATCAGTAATATATCGTCGCTAACCTTACCTCAACGCATTTCGCACCTTTTCTTATACCAATAATTACACATATGTATATCGCTGCATAAACCTTTACATTATAATAAATCGCATACAAGTTAATTCATTACTGTGTTATTATTCAATACTTGGTTAAATGCTAGCAAAAAATATTGTTAGCTCAACAGTTGAGGTTAATGCTATTAGGGTTGACAGAGTAGGTAGTTTGAAAAAAGTCCGCAAACGAGTCGCAAAAGAGAAAAATGTCTTAAGATCGCTACGGAAGTTAAGCCTACAACGGGCAAGATAATTATTGTAGCAAGTTCTATTAAGGAGAAAAAACTTGCTGCGTAATATAGAAAACTTATAGAAGTCGACTGTAGAACCACTTTTCTTAAATCTTTTATAAGAAGAAGACTTACGATTTTTTAAATTAGGCAGACTTGGCGTAAACCAAGGCGGTTTAGAGGAAGGACTCAGGATAGAGTAGGGAACAAAGAGATCAAAAGCGGTGTATAATATCCGATAGAAATTATTAATAGATAGCTCAAAGTTCTCAACAGACAACAAAGAGGACCAGTTAACATCAGCCAAAAATTGGTTAAGGCCGATAAAATTTGCCTTACGAAGCACCGATACCGAGGAGCATGAGCATGGGGCAAAACACTATGGCGAACATTAAGTGTTAGTGTGATTTGCAAGGTTTGGTGATACGGATCCTCAGGTAAGGAAATCGGACAGACTCTTGAAATTTCGAAGTCCGAAGAATCACTTACGAATACAAGATCAAGCATTCTGTTAGAGCAATTATGTATGAAGTTAATTTGGCTCAGAGAGATTTATCAATTAGTCCAGTTACAAAGTCATGCTGATCAGAAGAAAAAAGAGAATTAGAATCAACCGAGCGAGTCCAGGACAAAGAAGGCAAA
Source organism: Chymomyza costata (assembly GCA_018150985.1). Lineage (NCBI taxonomy): Eukaryota > Metazoa > Arthropoda > Insecta > Diptera > Drosophilidae > Chymomyza > Chymomyza costata. Next base: position 672,369 of record JAECWU010000510.1, on the reverse strand, counting down.
TTGAAGTCGCCTAAAACAACTAGTTGATCCCTAATACCAATAGTATCGGCCACCATACGAATGGCAGAAAGAAGGTTCACATATACGCTTAGGTCAGAGCATGGGGGTATATAGTAACATGTAAAATAAGTAAAACAATTATTGGTAAAGGCTAACACGTGTGCAGCTGTCAAAATGTTTTCTCGTGTGTGAAAAATAATTAAAATTTAATTTTTTAATGGACAAGACCACATCTGTGGCAAATCTTTTATGCTATCAGTGTGCAAATACTTTTATATACCATAATCATATAAAACTGTGTCCCGTTATTCTAAAAGCAAAGTACAAACTATTCAGTTGCAACAGAAATTTTTGTTGTTGCTTTAAGACTCCGCTGACTTTTACTTTTCGTAAATAGTGTGTGCTATAATATAAGTATCAAAATGAAGCGCCAAACGGCGAACCCCTTGTTGGGCGGTGCAGATGCACCGACCAAAAATAAAATGACACGAACAATTAAAAAATCTGCTGATGTTCGCTTACCGCGTAAGGAGTATGAAAACTACTATCGTCCACTGCAAACCATTGATGATAATGATGACAACAACGTTAATCCTGTCAAAATGCCACCTATAACTGTAATTAAGCAGAGCACCTCCATTATTCATAAAAATGTTGCTGATCTCAAAATTACTGATTACTTCGTAAAGCCGATTTCCATTGGTATACAAATTTTCGTTAAGGGATAGAAAACTTCAATAAATTATGTACAAAATTTATGGAGCTCAAATATGAATTTTATTCATATGAGGCCAAGAACATAAAACCCTACAAAGCAGTTCTCTCTGGACTGGATAAGTTTACCAACCTCGAAGTCAAATCTATGCTGATTGACCTAGGTCTCCAATGCATTGATGTTAAAACCATCGAAAAAACTACTCGCAATGACCATAAGCTACTATTATACGTTGTTTACTTTGCTAACAGAAGTATAACCTTGAAAGATTTTCGTAGTAATTACCCCCACGTCAACCATACTAAAGTACGATGGGAATACAAGACCAAGTCCCCCAATAAATTGACGCAGTGCTATAAATGCCAACTATTCGGACACGGATCAAAAAACTGTGCCGTGAAAACTTCGTGTGCCTACTGTGCAGGCCCACACTTACAAGTGATTGCACTGACAAGACGAAGAAGCAGTGCGCTAACTGTAAAGGTAACCATATTTCTACTGATGCAATTTGCCCATGCCGCCTTTCCTACCAGGCTATTCTGAATAGACGATCATCTAGGGGCAAGACTTATACCAACAAGTCCCGAGATGAGAACAACAGACGTACCACATATGCTGATAACCATAACATCAGTACTCAACCACACACTCTTAGTGGGAATGCTCTGCATAATCACACTTGCAGTGTGCCTAAGACTGCTTATCTCAGCTACAGTCAGGTGCTCTCCAACTCCAATTCCCAACAACAGCAAGTTAATTCTGATCTCTTTACTTTTGAGGAAATCAGTGCTCTAACAACGGAGCTTATCAGTAAATTAAGTAGATGTAAAACTAAGATTGATCAATTAAGCGTCTTAACTGAACTAGCAGTCAAATATGTGTACTCAAAATAAACTTCTTAGCGATCTTAATATTATGGCATGGAATGCTCGTGCTGTTCACATAAAACGAATGGAATTAACAGACTTTCTAAATAGAAAAAATAATCACATTTTACTTGTTAGCGAAACCTGGCTAACGCAAAATATCCGCTTTTATATTCCCAAATATGTAGTTTATAGAAACGATCGCACCTCTAATAGAGGTGGCGGTGTCGCTATTATTAACCATAATTCTATAAATCATAAACAAATCACCAGCATTAATACCCACCTCATTGAAAATATTGGATTAGAGATTTCTGTAGATGCAGTTAATTCACTTAAAATTTTCTCTGTCTACTTCCCTGGTCCATCGGCTAAATGTGTTACAAACTGTAACTCTGTTATTTCTACAAAACATATAAAAGATATGTTTAAATCAGATCTCCTAAAAATTTCCCGCATTTCTGGTAATTATGTTGTTGGCGGTGACCTCAATTGCAGACACAGGCTTTGGAATTGCGCTCGAGCAAACAGTTTTGGCAATACATTGCATAACCTTTCATTATACGGGAAATTTGCCATCATTTACCCCAAAGACCCAACTTATGTACCGGCAAATTATAAAAGCAAACCATCCACTCTGGATTTATTCCTCTTAAATTCACCAAATAATATTTCAGAACCTATCGTATATACTGACTTTTCTTCGGACCACCTTCCAGTTGTATGTAAATTTACAAAAAAAATTAGCATCTCCAATGAAAAACTTTACTTACAGTATTCCAAAGCAAACTGGAAGGCATTCAAATGCTCAAAAAAATAAAATCCAAAGAAGAATTGATGTTATTTTAGATCAACATATTAATCGTGAGTGGGTTGACATGATGGCTAACTGTCTTAAGCTTGATAAAACTGAGTCTATTCATGAGTGCGTACCTAAAAAGAATTGTAAACAATCTGCCATTAAATTTCCTGCTCACATCACGAAGCTCATCTCAGACCGAAACATTGCTCAAAGGTGGTGGGTTAGATAAAGACTACCCATTTTTAAAGCTAGAGTGAATCATCTTAACAGAAAAATACGTCAAAAATTATTTCTCCATAGTAACGTATCTTGGAATCAAAAGTTGTCCAACTTAGAAAATAGCTCGAGGCCCTTTTGGAAACTAACAAAGGTTATTAAAAATAAGAAGCAATTTATTCCTAGCTTTACTCTTAATAACAAACGTTTTTCTACTGGTCTGGAAAAAGCAAATATCCTTGCTGATGTATTCGAGTCGAAACATCACATAACCGAGTCATTCTCTGATTCGTCCACTTCAAGCTCTGTACAAAATACTCTCAATGAGCTTGTCGATCATGTAAGTGTCATTATAGGCAGTCCTGTCACAGTCGACGAAATTCGAGACGTTATTAAGTCGCTTAAAAACAATAAATCGCCGGGGATTGATAAAATCCCCAATATTTGCTTTAAAAACTTGCCTAAAAATGCATTACATTCTTTATCGGTTTTATTCAACAACTGCATGAAACTGTGCTACTTTCCATTAGAATGGAAAACAACATCTTACCTAAAGTTCAATTCGGTTTTAGACCTTCCCTGAGCTGTATCCACCCTCTAGATATAGTTGCAAATTTTGTCAAAGAAAATTTGGTTTTTGGTTCGGCTTGGTAACACTTGATGTCGAAGCTGCATTTGATACTGTTTGGCATAATGGCCTAATTTACAAACTAGTTCAATGCAAAACTCCGCTCTATCTAACTAAACTCATCTTAAGTTTTCTCTCGGGCAGATTCTTTTATGTTTCTTTGGATGGTTTCGAGTCCAACAAATACCAATTCATCCGGATTCTATTGAGTACACTGACTTTGTAACGCCTGATGGGCAGTATGAGTTTTTGACAATGCCGTTTGGCCTTAAAAATGCGCCGTCTGTCTTTCAGCGTACAGTTATGAAGGCATTGGGCGATCTTGCTTACTCTTGCTTGTTGCATCTGTAAAGCATTTTCGACATTACCTGCTTGGTCATGAGCTCATTGTATTTACTGATTGTAATTTCTTAAAAGCTTCGCGTACTAAATTGGATCTGACTCCAAGAGTACACCGCTGGTGGGTGTATTTACAATCTTTTAATTTTGACATTCAATATTAAGAATGAAAGCGCATGGCTCATGTTGACTTTTTATCCAGAAACGCCCTTCCGTCAGAGCCTCCGAAAAAGGGTAAAATACCTGAAGAGCGAGTAAATTTAGCAGAAATTTTCAATGATTGGCTTCTCGCCGAACAGCAATTAGATTCCGACATAATTGATATTGTTACTAAATTAAACTGCAATGAACTTGCAGAAGATATGGCTAAGACCTATGAGTTAAGGAAAGGCGTGTTACATCGCAAAGTTCAAATTAATGGTAGAACTCGTTGTTTACCGCTTGTGCCGCGTGCATTCAAATGGTCAGTAATAAATCAAGTGCATGAATCAATAATGCATTAGGGACGGAAGAAAACGCTTGATAAAGTGTATCAGTATTATTGGTTCGACAAGATGAGTAAATACGTTCGTAAATTTGTTGACAATTGTATAACTTGTAAATCTGCAAAATTCTCTTTGGGAAAAGTTCATGCAGAGCTTCATCCCATTCGAAAAGTTAATGTGCCTTGGCATACGGTGCATGTAGATATTACTGAGAAATTGAGTGGTAAAAGTGACATGAAAGAGTATGTGATTGTTTTGGTCGATGCCTTTACCAAATTTGTCCACTTGCACCATACTCTTAAATTAGATGCTGAGAGCTGTGTGAAGGCTATGAAATCCTCCATTTCCTTGTTTGGAGTACCTAACCGCGTAATCGTTGACCAAGGTAGGTGTTTCGCTAGCTCAAGACTTTCGGAGTTCTGCTCATCACAAAAAATTAAACTTCACTTAATTCCTACTGGAGCGAGCCGTGCTAACGGTCAAGCCGAGCGTGTAATGAGCACGTTGAAAAATTTGTTAGCTGCTGTTGAATCAAGCCACCGATCATGGCAAGATGCTCTTGGTGAGGTACAACTTGCGCTTAATTGCACAGTTAGTCGAGCAACTAGAGCAAGTCCTCTTGAGATGCTGATCGGAAAAGAGGCTCGACCACTAGGTTTGATTCCACCATGTGAAACAGAGGTAGAAGTCGACTTGGCAAAAGTTAGAGAACGAGCTGCTAAAAGTATGAATTCCATGGCTTCTTTAGATAAAGCTAGATTTGACAAGAATAAAGCGACTGTTGTGAGATATAAAGTTGGTGATTATGTGCTGCTTAAAAATGAAGAGAGGCATCAGACTAAGTTAGATGCAAAGTTTAGAGGACCATTTTTAGTTGTTGAGGTCTTAGATGGAGGCAGGTATATACTGATGTCATTGGGAAATAAACGAAGATATAAGTATTGTATGAAGATATTCGGAAAATTCCAGATGGTCATATACCCAATGAATTAGATATCCAAAATGAAGAGTCGTGCCTGCCTAAGAGTCCAGTTGCGACTGTGTAATCCGTCAGATGTGACGATGTGTTATCCGTCAGATGTGACGATGTGTTATCCGTCCAGGTGGGACGATGAGTTATCCGTCAGATGTGACGATGTGTTATCCGTCCAGGTGGGACGATGAGTTATCCGTCAGATGTGACGATGAGTTATCCGTCAGATGTGACGATGTGTTATCCGTCCAGGTGGGACGATGAGTTATCCGTCAGATGTGACGATGTGTTATCCGTCCTGGTGGGACGATGAGTTATCCGTCCAGGAGGGACGATGAGTTCAGTTGAACGAAAAGATATCCGCTAAGTTTAGCGAAGGCCTTAAAAATGGGCAAATGGGACCAAAGAATGGTAGGTGTATAAGATATGAAATGCTGCTAAGAGTTTGTGAACGACATTATATATAGAAGTAACTCAGTACTTGTTGTTATCCTAATAATGCAAATATTTTATTGAAATAAGCAAACATGCAAAATGAGTTATATTGAATTAAAATATGAAATGAAAATTTGACTAAAAAGACAAAAAAAAATGTTAGTAGTATTGTTGAATGCGAAGATGTGAATTCTTTATTATTTTTGATGATTACACAGGGACGTGTAATTGTCAGGTTGACCGTGTCGTATCGTTTCTTTTGCGTAAGTCGCCGATGTTACAAATTATAGGCGCCTGAGAAGTCTACTATGAGTTACTTATTGAGTTATGTTGTTGCACTTATGTTAATGTTAAACCACATGTAGATTTGAGTGAAAAGTTATTAGAGCAGGACAAATGTAAACTGCTGCTGAACGTAGTCCCATGGTAGCTGCTGTAGAGGGAGCGAGAAGGCAGTATGAGCTCGCTACGTGTATGGTCTTTTGAAAAAGAACAAAGAAGCTGTGTGTCAGTTTGAGTTTGACCACGACAGCCTACAGCACGGGGAATTCGTTGTTACGCAGAGTTTATATTAAAGCAATGGAAAACTCGCTTGAAAATAATCCTGACCCGACAAATCTGCTCTCAGTTCCTTATCCGAATATTTTTATCGGTGGAAAATAAAACTTAATGCTGCAAAAACTAAAGCCATATATTTGACAAAAAAGCGTAAACAATGTTTTCTTCCAATCACAGAACTAAAATTAAATGCATTGAATATAAAATGGGATACTTGCATTCGCTATTTGGGAGTTTACTTCGATAAAAAGCTTCTTTTCTCGGATCACATTAGTAAAACTATTGATAAAATTAACAAAACTATATGCCTTCTTTACCATTTTATAAATCGTAAATCTAAACTATCGTTGCACAACAAATTAATAATATATAAATCAATATTTTTACCTATAATGTTATATGGATCTGAGATATGGGGCAGCAGTGCGCGAACTCATTTACAAAAAATTCAAACTTCCCAGAACAAAATATTAAAAATGATTCTTAATAGACCATTCTTTTATGCGACAAAACGACTGCATGATGAATCTAATATTAAAAAGATTGATGAACTTATATCTCGCGCTATCAACAATTTCGCGAATAAAAAATCACTTATCGCACAACTTTCGTGCTGACGGGTACGAGCTTCAGTTAGGAACCTGCTTAATTTAAAAATCTTTTTTTTTTTTTTTCTTGCCATTGTTTTTCCTTAACATTAATTATTTGAGTCAAACTCCATTATATTTTTATATCTAATTTAATTTCTCACTTGTAAAGATTGAATACTTATCTAAACTCTGATTGAATACGTAAAGCTAGCTTTAAGCAATATCCTCATTTTATTGGCAAATAAAGCAAATTATAAATAAATAAATTATTGGTAAACACTTTTACCGCAATAAAATCAATTCCTGAGGGAAAATTAAGAGAAAGTAAATGAGATTCAAGGTCGGCTTTTACAGCAATGAGAACACCACCACCACGACCGGACGGCCGGTCTAGTCTATAAGTTATGTAGGAATTAACAAAAATTTCAAAATCAGAGACAGAAGAATTAAGCCAGGTTTCAGAAAAGGCAATGACATGCGAATCAAAGTCTACGCTATTGGCAAAAAGTCTACTAAGCTTAGAAAGAAGCCCACGAACATTCTGGTAATGAATAAGGTTAGTAATTAGTTTTTTGGAATAGAGTTATCTACGGAAACGAAAGGTGCAGCATTGAAGGCTAGTGTTTTTTTAGGTTTTTTAGTAAACTCATGCACTATAGTATGAGTAGGCCAAAGATAAGGATTAAGTATAGAAGGAAAGATAGAATCAGGAACGCTTATTTTAAAAGAAGAAATATCACGCTTATACTTAAAATTAAATTTAGTTACTTCGATGTCATTTGGATATGTTAAGTTAAGCTTCTCGCAAATGAAGTGCTTGACAACGTCTTCAGAGGTGGAGGGCATTAGTCTAAACGAACACCGATTTTCTTGGTGCTACGCCAATAAGTGGATGTGAAGGCACCGAAGAAGAAAAGTTACTCACAATAGGAGGAGCAACTGAAGGAGGAACAGCGCTCAGACCAGTGGCCGAGGTAGATGCTTCAGTCATAATACCATCCATAGGGACTGCGATAGAAATTGCAGCAGGGCTGGCAGTGCTGCAATCTTTCAGTACAGTGACGGGTAAGATATCGCCAGAGCCGACGGCAACGACATCAGTGGGATCCTCAGCAACGGCGGGCGAGATTGGAACCGGAGTTGTAAATGAAATAAGTTGCGTCGGATTTGGAGTTAGGGGAGAATCCAACCCTGCTGAGTTGGAAGAAACAATTAGAATATCCTCGGTGGCAAGTATGTTTGCCTGTTTACGCTTGGGAGAAACTCTCATTAGCTGTAACTTCGCAAACATACTTGCAATGGATGAAAACTTTTCCTGCAATGATCTAAAATCTTTGTACAGATCATTGAATCCGAGCCTAGTTTGGCGCATAAATGCCTTCATTTCAACTTCAGCAGCGTGGCAGGTTATGCAGGTCCAATTTAGACCTTTGCTTTCACGTATAGTCATGCACACGGTCAGTAAGACCCGCACATTTAAGGTGTGCCATGTTATCGCACATCCAGCATGCAACGTAGGTCTCCGTTTGGATACCACTCCATTTGCATGATGGATAGCAACCAAAACGAAACAGCAGCTGGACTGACGGTGCATAAGCGTCCCAAAGCTTATAAAACAAAGCAGTTATTAAGCAATAACAAATACTTGCGCTCAAAGCAAAGAAGAGATGCACGCAACAACAAGAAATCGTTGGTGAGCGCAGCACAAAGAGGAACACGCAAAGCCCGCACTGAGAAACAAGCAACAACAACAACGAGAACAAGCTGAGCGGCTAGGCAGAGCTTAAAATGTAATAAAATATTAAGCAGCAACAAAAAATTTCACTGTATATTATTTAAGTAAAGTGTTTTTACAAATAAATTAACACTGTTGCAGTTGTATCAAGTTTATCACTGTATTTAATTGGGCCAATAAGTTATTAGACGCCGGGGAACAAAGATTGAATTAAGAATTTTAGGTTTTATTATAAAAAAAATTAAAATTAAACGGAGCGCGGTATAAACACGACCAACAAGAGAGAGAGAGTGAAAATCGATGATTTGTTATCTGAATCTGGTAATGGGGAAAGAGACCCAGCATAATAGTAAAATTGGCCTTAAACCTTGAATGTCGGCATGAAATTATTATGTATGATATTAGTCGCCCCAATGATGTCATCCGGAAGCATGCATTGTATTTTCGAATATTGGCCAAAAAATGCTTCGATTCTGGCGTAATACCGGATACTAATGTAAATAATAGTTCAGGTGGAGACTGCAATGCTGGCAATTTCACTTTTCCATTTGCACAGCACATTCCTGGCGTTTCTTTCAGGAATTTCAATGCATTGCAATGCCTACAAACTTTGTTCATTGGTCCGACAGCAACAAATGCATGTGAACCATAATCGAAAACATTATCGTATTCAAATGCAATCCGATTAAATGACGATTGATTTTGTAGACGACTTGATTGGATTCGTATCCGATTATTTGAAATTTCTTGATTATAATCTGATTGGTCTTTTCGAATTTCTCTCGTTCTCAATCGGACACTTTCAATTCGGGATAAATGTTGATCGGCTGTTTCATTGGCACGTAATTGTGCGACGCGTAATCTTTCTGATTCATTACGTTGTCTGCGCTGCTCTTCAGTCAAATTATTTCTTGCAACTCTAATTTGCTAATTTTTACGGGTATTTCGTCCGATGTTTTGTCTTTTCCATGGCATGCTTCTTTGTACCTTTGTATGAAGAAATTGGCTTACACAAAACACAAAAACACTTAAAAATTCCTATGAATAAATCCTTTTTTAATTTTCTTTATGTGAATTTTGACTCCAGTAAGTGTTTTCTTTATCATTAGCAATGAGCTTCCAATTCAAAATGTTCGTCTGTCAAACTTGAATTGAATGGAAACTGAGTGAACACTGTGTTTTTTTCGTTGCATTTGAAAACTATGCTCAGTACTCAGCGCCACCTATCGAAAGGTTTCCATACTTATGTTGTAAACCTTCACGACAACATACCGAACATAGCCTGTAAATATGAACACAATCACACTGTAATAAAGTGGATTCTATAAGCCTCGTACAAACATACATTCATTTTTATATATAAGTATAGATGTATTGTAATTTTTGTCATCTTTTGACAAAAAAAATTTTTTTTCATACATTTAAAAAAATAAAACATTAAAAATTGCAGTTTTTTTTCTAACCATTGTTACCATTACCAAATCGATTTGATTCATATTTAAACCAAATAAAGATCGTATAAAAACACGTTTTTAAAAAAATATTAGTTTTCAAAAATCGAATCGAAAATCCAGCTAGACCTTTTAGTGACAATGTTATTGGTTTTTGAACTAAATATAAAAACACGTGCGGTTTCGGTGGGAGTGCAAATAGAAGTAGTACAGTTTATTACTGTATGCATGTACATATGTCAATCAGTTTGTAAACAAGAACAACATAGTACATACATGCAGAAGTATGTTAAGCATAAAGCAAAAGAATAAGCTGATGCACAGTAAGCGTCGACAGTCTTCGCACGCTTAACAGGCATTATATGTAATAATACAACCCGGCTTACATCCAAATTTGACAACATTTCTAATAACAACATTACTTAAATTCTAAAGTAGGCATTGCACCTTTTTTTAGCTTGTGTGCCCCACGGCACTTAAGTAAAGTGGCAATAGCAAACGCCAGCATCTTTTGCAAGATACTTTACGTTAAAGGCCTATACGCAGCACGCAAAAAAATGAAAAACTTCATATAAAAAAAAAGTCGCGAAAAATTCCAATTGAAATTTTTCGACAATGGACGCAGACAAAAAAACAAAACAGTGTTGTCTAAAAATTCTTAACGTTAGATGACGCCACTACTTCACTGGGTGTGGTAACACCAACAACAGCTGTTTGGTTTTTGTCACTTTGGCGCGAATTACCGATTGATTACGCACTATGGCCTCAAACTTTAAATTGAAAACGAAATGTGCACAATTGTGTCCAATACAAAATACATACATCTTTGAAAAATCTTCCACTTTCTGCTCTGCCCTTTAAATAAGGTTTCACCCAGACACTTCTTTTTTTTTGCGGCCAACCTTTTTACAATTTGTTAGGCAGTCATGCTTGCATTGTTTATACGAAGTAATGTTAACAATACTTGTTGATTCAAATCCATGTTTATTTTTTAATTCTTTGTTATATTTTGCGCGCTTAATTTTTGTAAACATAAAGAAGCTGATTATAATTTGAGTGTGCCCACATTAACCCAAAGTATCGGAAAACATATCGATTAATACCACAAAAAAAAAACCGATAGTTCGATAGAAAGTAGCACTTTGACTTACTATGCACACACTGGTGGCTCCATCTGAAATATTATTAAATAGTTTCCATATGGAATTTTTCGAGCTGCGTAGACCCCTTAAGACGGAAATCACACCACTCCTCTTTTCTATCAATAGAAATCGAAAATAGTTGTACCCCACCAGCACAACCATTTGCCACAAACTTAGTTTTTTTGTAATCCATTTAGAAAAACTGATTCAAAAAATCGTCGTAACTTTCGAAAGTACGAAAAACAAAAATACGTACATAACAACAAGAGCAGCATGAGCACCAACAACATTATGAGCAGCAACATGATGTACATACATATATGAAACATTAATAATATAATTAATAATAATAATAATTATAAAAGAAAATTTGTTGTTTAAGGCCTATACGCAGTTCGAAAAATTTCGCGCGAAGTGACAAAAATTCATTTAAAAAAAAAATGCCCAAATGGGATATCCCAAAAGGGATTTTTTTTATATGGAGTTTTGTCAATGGGATTTCCCAAATGGGACTTTCTTTTCATCTTAAGTTTTGTCATTCCGCGCGAAATTTTTCGAACTACGTAGACCCCTTTACATGCAAAAATTCTGCGCGAAATGTCAAAGCTTCATATAAAAAAAATCCCTTTTGGGTGTATCTACTTAAAAGCAAATATCTTTGGTTGTACTAAACTGATTTTGTTTATTTTTTTACCAAAGTGTTAATAATTGAATTATCTATCGATTATATTTGGAGCATATTTTTGTGAAATTTACGGTTTGGTCGTTATTAATCCATCCATATAAAATTTTTCGTAATTTTTAGAAAATTTTTGAAAAAATTCTAATTCAAATGTAAATTAAAAATTTAAAAAATTTTTTTCATGCATGTCGTAAAGTTTAATCGATTACGAAGAAAATTAGGGGTTGTTAATCAAAATCGGATTAAAATTGTGGAACAAACGGAAATTTTTGTAAAAAGTACAAAAACTCAATTATTCTGAAAACCTTAAGTTTTAGATGGATATTTCGTTTGTTTCAGAAAATATCGTAACCAAATTTGGCAAATATATATGAATCTTTAGAAGTTGTTGAGCAACATAACGAATTTTGCACCAAACACGTTTTTTTGAACGATCGATCCTATGTGTGCTATATGAAATAGTCGACCGATTTTGATAAAATTTGGTGTAGAGCTCGAGAAATTTAAAAAACTTTCGAATGCCAAATTTGGTAACGATATCTTTATAAATAAACGAATCTAAAACTTATGGTTTTTCAAACAAATTTACACTTTTCACTTTTTCAATAAATTTGATATTTCCACATTTTTTCTCCGATTTTGATAAACAACCACTAATTTTTTTTCGTAATCGATACATTTTTTTTTTAATTTTGAATTTTTCGAAATATAATTTTTTTCAAAACTTTGCCAAAAATTACTTAAAATTACATATGAATACATACATAGCGTCCAAACTGTAAATTTATTATAACAAAAATATGTTCCAAGTATAATCGATAGATAATTCAATTATCTACACTTTAATAAAAAAATAATCAAAATCAGTTTAGTACAACCAAAGATATTTGCTTTTAAGTACACACTTTTTTTTTTGTTTCGAAAAGTTGTTTTTTCGAAATCCGTTCCATGAAAAAATTTTTGGACTTCATTTTCGGATTTAGCGTTCCTACGTGCACTACGGAAACGAGTAAAACATGTTGAGGATACCAATATTTTTTTAAATTTTTAAACTAGTGTAATTAATAATGTAATATTTAAAAAAAAGTAATATATTATATAAAATAATGATAGATTAAACTCCCCTTTGGTAAGTCGTGTTAGCTGTTTATCGCTTTAAAGAAAAAAAAAACACAGTTTCATTAGAAGCAAAGAAAAAACCTCTAGCAAACTATTGTGTTGTTGTTTTTGCGGCTGTCAGCAGTGCATTTTTTATTTGTTGCAAAAAAATGAGCTGCGGTTAGGCGAAACAATTACAACTCAATGTAATGCATTAGATGTTAATATTGTTGTACTTATGATTTTTTATTTATTTTATTTTTAATTAAACACTTTTTTGAACACTTTTATTGTGTTTATTAAACAATTCACTACAAATGGCGACGCGTGCTCGCTGCCAGAGAACAAAAAAAACTGTCGCGACACAAAGAACACGAAGTCACCGCGAGAGCTGTAAACGAAAAGAGAGAGGCAAAAACTCAATTCCATTTCGTTTCGTTCGTATGTTTTACGTACTTGACATCCGCGTAGCTATCGTTTTTGACTAAGTTTTTAATAGTTTCGTCCGCTTGGTCTTTTCATGTCCGCTCCACTGAGTATTCACGCAACCCAGTGGACCAGCGAGCGGACATAAAACAACTAAGTGCACGCATTGGCAAGCGTTTCGTACCACTTTAGCAAAACGTCCGTTTGCGCGATAGCAGGTGCGTGTGTGAACAACAAAACGAAATGGAATGGAGTTGTTCGTGTGCTTGGTGCTTCTCTCTTTTCGTTTACGGCTCTCGCGACGATTTCGTATTCTTTGTGTCGCGACAGCTTTTTTTGTTCTCTGTTTCATTTACCGGCATCAGCGTGCACGCGTCGCTAATTGTGACCTATATATTTGCTAAAAAAAACTGACTAAAAGTGATAAAATAGAAAATAAAATAAATAAAAAATCGTAAGTACAACAAGAGTATTAAAAACTAAAACATTACATTGAGTTGTAATTGTTTCGGCTAACCGCAGATCATTTTTTTTTGCAACTACAAAAAATGCTTTGCTGACAGCCGCAACAACAACAACACAGTAGTTGTTGGTTTTTTTCTTTGCTACTAATGAAGCTGTGATTTTTTTTTTCGTTTAAGCGATAAACAGCTAACACGACTAACCAAAGGGGAGTATAATCTATTATTATTTAATATAATAAATTAATTTTTTTAAATATTACATATTAATATTATAATATTACGAACTTAAATTAATTTTCTTAATGGCGCCAAAAAGAAAGAGTCGGCAATATATTTACGAGGGTTTGCATGTTAACAGACCTGCAGTCAACGTAAAGGTTATTGAAGAAAATTTAATAGCGATTATGCTAATGACTCAACAGAAAATTCCAGTTCAAATAGCTTCAATGTCCGTTTAGCTCAATGGTTATCAGCAAACACCATAAGCAAAAGGACAGCCAATGATTTACTTTTGTTGTTGTCCGAAAAAATACCAGGATTGCCAAAAGATGTACGCACTATAAAGTGCACGCCACGGGGGATTGTTAAGCGAGAAGTTAAGCCAGGCGAGTATGTGCACTATGGTGTAAAAGACGCTCTTACGGATTTTATCCGTAATTTCAATTACGATTCCAGCGTTATAAATTTAAACATTAACGTGGATGGTTTACCACTTTTCAAAAGCTCACTTAAACAAGCATGGCCTATATTAATAAATGTTAATGGAACGAAGCCAATAATGACAGTGGGGATATATGTAGGCAATTCAAAGCCGCATGATCCAAATCTTTATTTAGAAGAATTTGTTCACGAATTGGAAGTGTGGCTTATGGAGGGAATCTTATTTCAAGAAAAAAAGTTCCAAATAAAGGGTAGAGCATTTATCTGCGATGCACCAGCCCGCGCATTTATTTTGGGTGTGAAATATCACTCTGGGTTTTATTCGTGTAACCAATGCGTTCAGAAGGGCGAGACATTTGAAAGGCGCATAATTTTTAAAAGAACACATAACCTTCCACGTACAAACGATAGTTTTAGAAATCGCGTATAACCTGCGCACCATAATATTCAGAGCAAAATCATGTTAGAAAATTTGCAAATAGATTTAGTGAATCAATTTCCAAATGACTATATGCACGTGGTTTGTCTTGGTGTAATGAAAACTTTGCTAGTGGCATTGGTGAAAACAAGAGGTCATCGATTTTCTTTGTCGGCAGTCCATCAATGCAATAAACGCCAAATTAATTTCATTTAAGAAACTCATTCCTAGGGAACTTAATCGAAAACCGAGATCTCTTGATGATCTTGATCGATTCAAAGCTTCTGACTTTCGTACTTTTTTATTGTATACGGGACCCATAGTATTGAAAGGCGTTTTAGATACTGAGCGGTTTAATCATTTTTTATTACTTAGTTTGGGAATACGGCTGCTTCTTCATGATGAGAACTGTACAACAAAAAATCTTCTAGCTTCTAGATTCCTTAATGACTTTTGTTTCCAATGGTCACATTTAATTTTCATTGTTTAACACATTTAAGCAAACAGTCTCAGTTATTCGGTTCTTTGCAGACCATTAGCTCTTTTCCATTTGAAAATTTCTTAGGTCAATTAAAAAATTGTATTAAAAAGTCTGATTTTATTGTAAAACAATTCTACAATCGCGTTGTCGAACGAAGTGTTTTAAAAGATATAAATCAAGAAAAAACTTTAGATTTTAATGGGTCAAAAAAAAAATATCGTTTAACAATTTGTTTTTTGATTTAAAAGAAACAAATAGTTTTTATTTTATAAAGAGCAATGAGACATATCAAATATTCAAAATTTGTGACATTGAAAAAAACGTTTTATTAAGCCGACCTATCATTGACCTCGAGCCTTTTTTCAACTTTCCAATAAACTCCAGTTTTGTCGGCATTTTTTCTTCTAAAAACCTTAATTTCGATTCAAAAATATTGCAGCATCCCATTGATAAGATAACAGGCAAAATAATTTATTTTTTGATTGCGGCCTCCACATTTACTTTCCTATGCTTAATTAATTTCAGGTACACAATGAACTACGAAGATATTTTCAACACAATTGAAAGCCAGGCAGAAGAGGAGAATGTCTCAAATAACCAACCAACAGGTATAAAAGTAATAACAAATTTTCATATTATGAGAAATAAATCACCAATTACGATGTATTTTCAGATTTACTAGCCATATTACGGAATATTGCCGACCAACAAAAGGTCATTATAAAAATATGTTAATATAGGTCAATATGATAAATAAAATAAATGAAGTGACAACAAAAGTTGAGCGCAACTCTTTTGAATTGATGTCTTTAAGAAGCGAAATAGCATCAATTAAAAGAAGGGTGTGTGGCGAAGTGAAGAAACCTAGAGTTGTAATGCCAATTACACCCATAAAAACTTTAGAGGGAATGTTGTGCCTAGAACACAGAATTAAAGAGGAGGCCATTTTCAAAAATTTTGAGCTTTTGATTCAGAATTGAACATATTGATAATAAATTACATTTTAAAGGTTGCGGAACTTCTGACCACGCAAGAAAAGAATTTTTACAATTTTGTAAGAAGCTGTTGGCGAGCGTTAATAACAGATGAAGTGGCCAAAAAATGTTCATGGCGTGGCACAGACACAAAAAAGTGTGTACGAGGGATGCGCATAACATTAGCGATTCGATGTAAGTAATATTAAAAATTGAATCCATTTTTATATACTTTTCTAATAATATGAATACTCATTTGCAGCTGCGTTTAAACAACAATTTGCGCTTGAAGATGCGGACTTCGACAGAGTCAGCCAAAAGTTTTTTCAATACGCCCAAGACAGGCAGTCAAAAGAGGCGAAAAAAATAAAAATACAATATATATATATTATATTAATTACTATTTTTATTATTATTATTATTATAATTATTATTGTTTTATTTTTAAGTGCAATGAATGCATTGTTTTTATTTATAAGTGTATGTATACATATTGTATATATAATATTAATCACAATTTAATTTTTAATATTTTTATTATTATTATTAGTGTAATTATTATTATTTAAGCATTACTTTCATCCGTTCGAGTTCCGCATTGCTTTCGTTTTTGATTGCGTTTACATATTGTTCACTGGGAATGCATACAAAAACAATTCTTTCATTTACACACATACACATGTGCTGCGTGCTTTAGCTGATCAGCCGCGGCCGCTTTACTCCCCTCTCTTTACCATGACCACGGTTCGCTCTCTCAACAAAAGACGAAGTCATGAGTCATGACCACCAACACAACGTCAGCGTCGCAATTCGTCAATGCGAAAGAGAACATCAAAAGCAGCTAACGTTTTTTTCGTTTAACAAAATTTCAAAGTTACTCCCATAGAAATTCACATTCATTTATTCACGCATTCATTCGTTCACGCATCCATTCATGCCCAAAAGTGCACAATGCCGCCTAAAAAGTTTTACTTCAAAACTTCTCTTTTATATCACATCCGTCAGTGTACCTCACATTTAAGATGGTATGCACGTGACCACTGATATCAGCCGCGGCCGCTTTACTCTCGTCTCTATACCATTCATGGTAGAATTAACATGGAAGAGTAACAGAAAGTGCGCTCGATCACACAAAGATCATATTTTTCAGTCTTGTTGGGACTGTTGATGTGGTAGGTTGGCGATGCGCATGATTTTTTTTTCAGCTAAAGCACGCAGTATATGTGCATGTGTTGTTGTATTGTTGTTTTATTAATTGCGTGAATATTTTTATTTGCAGCACTTGCAAGCATACACATGCACGTGTATGCTATGTGTAAATAAAACATAGCAACAAATATTGCACTAAACTAAGTAACTAAACACAATAAATAAAAAAAAATTTATATAAATTGCAGTGTTATTATTTTGATATTTGGAACTTAAAAAAATGTATTGCAAACAGACAAATTTATTAATTTATACATTATATGCAATGTGATCATTTTTGACATTAAGTAAATAAAATTCAATTATAAATATTTTCATTAATTCACTGATTTTTTTATTTAATTTCCAGCATTCATATATACATACACGTGCCGCATGCATTAGCTTGAGTGCAAGCTAGTATTTATGCTTGCTTCTCTCTCTCTCTCTCACTTTTTTAACTCTCACAAAATATATGATCCTAATAAACTCTCTATTACTCTACCATGTTAATTCTACCATGTATACTATACAAAAGCCGAAGTCATGACCACCAATAGAGGTGGGATACTATCGATGGCACTATCGATACTATCAATAGTTTCATTTTGCGGGTACTATCGATGGTTTTGTTCGATATATCGATAGTATACTTTTGTATAAAAAAAATTTTTTGACAAATCAACGGAAATAAAATTGGCAACATGTCAAAAAGAATACAAAATCAGTGGTAACACGTCGAACCTTTTTGACCATCCGACGCTTTTAGAGTCACCAAATGCGATTGGCACCATAAAAAATTATTTAAGTAAATCAAATTTTTGTAAAAATTCTTCGCATAAAGAACCAAAAATCGTTAGCCTTATTGATGCCACAGACGTCTAGCATTTCCGGATAGTAGACGACTTTGGCTTCCGAAATTTCGAATTTCATAAAATTCTAGTTGCAACAGAAAAAAAGATCTCTAAAAATTATGTAGCAGCAATATTTGACATTCCACATTATTTGGCCAGTCATAAGGACTCGACTGAAACATAGAAATGTTGACATGTTGATCTTCTGCTACAAAAACAAGCTACTTGAAAGATAATTTTTTTATGATTGCTAGTTGTTGAATGGACAGTTTTTGGTTGTTTTAAGATGGAATTTCAAAAGGATCTCATTTTACAATGTCATAAACAAAACGTTTCTGTTAAAAATTTTGAAATACTCTTTTTGTTAGTGTTCGAGTTTTTCCTACTTGCTTTATGGTAAGTACTTATTTAAAGAATGTCCCTTTTTTGTGTGCCATATTTCACTTTGTTCGATAGTACTATCGATAGTATCGATAGTTTCAACTATCGAAGTCTAAACTATCGAGTGGTGGCACTATCGATAGTATCCCACCTCTAACCACCAACACAACGTCAGCATCGCAATTTCTCAATGCGAAAGAGAAAATCAAAAGAAACTAACGTTTTTTCGTTTAACAAAATTTCAAAGTTACTCCCATCGAAATTCACATTGCCCAAAGTACAAATATATAATTTAATTTGTTTATAATTTGCTTTATTTGAGGAAAAATATAAAATATTGCTTAAAGCTACTAGGACATATTGAGAATGTTTTTTAAACATATTTTTATTATTTAGGCTGTTTCGCTGACTCCAGCCGCCACGTACTGCCGAGGTGCACTACCGTCTCTGGAGTTTACAATGTTTTTAATATGGTCCCTCACAAATTTTGGATATTCACTTAGAAGACCGGCAGGTACTACAGCAGTGTCGTGGGTTTCGGAAATACCCACGTCAGTCATGTTGCCATAATGTTTTATTAAAAAATTGTGTACGAGACAGCATGCCGAAACAATCTCTTGTGCTCTGGCAGGGTAGCACAAAAGCGTCCGCTGAACTATAATACAGTACAGCGTCGAGCACGACTCAGCCTGTAGTTGAAAACGCGCTCTTCCCTTGACAATTTCCGGGCTCCATATGGCTTCATTAGATGCTCATCTAATAGGAACGCATCATCACCAACAAGAAAATAGGGTGTGAGCACATTATCAATGACGCTTTTGTCCGAAAATTGGAGGCTTCCTAGCAGCAAGGCATTCCCCAGTATCGAATGGGAAAAAGCTGAATGCCTTCGCTGCCGTATGTGCCTACATCAATATGTAAAACTACTCGATGCGTCACAAATGGCAAGAATGACGAATGAATGAAAGCCCTAAAAAAACAAAAATAATAATCTTAAATTCAACTAAACTTTGTTTCGTATATGCATACCTTCTAATTGTAGAAAGCGTTTCCACTATTTGGTGGCGCTCAAAGTGCAACATGTTTGCCATCGATGGCACCGACGCAGTTGGGAAAATTCCACCTTTCCTCGAACTCTTTTGAACATGTTTTCGGTAGTCTAAAGAGGAATTTCAACGGCCAAACCTTGATGATGGCATTGCATACTAGGTTGACAGTTGCAACAATGTGTTGCTTACTGACTCACTATGTAGGGCCAATATGGCGTTGCAGGTCGCCAGAGGCTAAATACCTGCAATTAAGTTTCATTTTAAATGGTTCTTTAAATAAGTATTACCCACTCCAAAACAATTGCCAACTTCGCTTAAGCCGGAATCGTGTCTGACGTATTTGTTTAGGAAATTTTCATAAAACACCGATGGATTACGCACCATTGCATCACACTTTAAATTGAACACGAGATGTACAAATCCATGTTTGTTTTAATGATTTCTTTGTCTTATTTTGCGCGCTTAGTTTTTGTAAACATAAAGCAGTTAATTGCAATGCGAGTGTGGCCACATTAACCCAAAGTATCGGAAAAAAATATCGGTGAATGCCACAAACAAATACGAGAATTCGGTAAAAAAATAGCACTTTACACAACCGGTTTTAGTGACCGTATGTATAACCCCTGACAATCCCTCAATCTCTGAGATCTCCGATAGTCGGGCACGAGATGAGCAATCTGCAACAAACATTTCTTCGCCTGGCTTATACACAATTGACATTTTTGGATATTTCAGTAAGAACATAAATATTCACTGAAATCGCATGGTCACATCGTCGATATCCCTTAAAACTAATGGTTTATGATCACTTTCCACTGAAAACTCTCGCCCATATACATATGTAGAAATGAAAGCGTTTTACATGCAAAAATAACTGCTAGCAATTCTTTTTCCAGTTAAGACCATTTTTGTTCACCACCACTGAGGATTCGGGAAGCAAACGCCACAGGGTGTCCATTTTGCACTATGACACAACCCAATCCATCCTTTGACGTCACAATATGAATAAGTCTTGAAATTCTTTCTCATGCTCTACCGTCCAATTAAATTCCACATTATTTCTTGTTAAGTCTCTTAAATTGGCAGATTGCTTCGAAAGATTTGGAATGAATCTGGCAAGGTATTTCAGTAACCCCAAAAATCTCAAAACATCCGATTTGTTTTCAGGTTTCTTCATTTTGAGAATTGCATCGCTGTATTTTAACTTTGGTTTAATTTTCCCCTCTGATATAATGTTTCGCATAAACTTGATTTCCTTGCAAGCATACTAAATTTCATCCGGGTTGAATTTGATGTTATTTGTTTGCGCTCTTTCCATAATTATCTGTACAACTTGATCATGTTCCTCTTGATTTTCTGCACAAACAGCCAAATCATCAAAATATACTATAACACCAGGTGGGTCCCCAATTTTCCATTGAAACATTTCCTGTGCACAGTTGAGACCAAATGGTAGTCGATTAAATCTAAATCTCCCAAATGGAGTCATAAAGGTTTTCAAATCCGAGCTTGGTTTATCTAATTCCATGTGCCAAAATCCGCTACTCAAGTCTGTAAAGAAGCTTTTTGTGGCTGGGGTATGAAATCAGGGATGAAAAGGAGTAGGCCGATGACAGTGGTAGAATCGGCTACTTGTAATTGGGCGTTCGCTCGGCTGGACCGAGTAATGATTTAGGGTGGAACCCGTAAACGACGTGTGAATTCCGACCTACCGCCCCTTACCGTGGCTGTAATATAGGGAAAGCGTGTCAGAACCAATTGCCTTGGGAAGCCGGATAGATCTGGATTGATCAATCCGTGAATATACTCGGTTCTCCCCATCAGCACTCTCGTTGCACGGGAACGTCCAAAGTGAGCACTTCGCCGACGTTCCAGAGGCACCGTGGCCCCCCTACGCCGACATCCATCGAACTCCCCGACCCCACGAGAGATCTCTCGGCTTGCATCGTGAATTTCGACGGAGGCCTCCCACAAATACTGTGAGGGAGCAAATCGTCACCTCACAACGCTTAATTAGTTTTGCTTGGTGAAAGTGCTCTCACCAATAGTAACAAAAACTTGGTAAGAGTATTCACACTAACAAAATATAGCGGCTGCAGTTTGGCTGGCTTTAAGCATAGAAGTATTAGTATAAAAACCCACCAATATTAGGGAAAAGATAGAGACCAGGATTTTGGCGAGCGTAATACGAATACTCCTATAGTGAGTAGGAGAAAGTAGGTGTGAGTGTAGAGTAGGGAATAGAAATAGTTTCTGGTAGGGTGTACTCTGTCTGTTTAGGGAAAATAGGTATGTAGCTAGATAAGCAGAGTACAGTTTAGGAGTTGTTAGTATAAGTTTGAGCGGGAATTCCAGGATTTGGCGGCGATCGTGTTCCTATATAAGGCGGATCGGCAGCCAAATCTGGATGAGTCAAGAATAATCGCCGAAGTGTGAAAGTGCTAATAAAAGTGGCAACAGAAAAATTAAGTTAAAAATCAGCTAAATAAGAGGCAACAAGGCCAAGTTATCGTTAGCTAACGAGTGTAGAGTGAGAAAACAGTGGAGAAATACAAATCTGTAAATTAAAATAAAAGTTAGTGCCGAAATATAGTGTTGCCACCTCGCGTGGCAATTAATGAGATAACACCAAAAAGAATTTTATTAACGTTTATTAATAAAGTGAGCAAATGGTATGAACAAATGAAAATATGGCAATGTTGATTAAAGCAAATGATAAAAAATGTATTAAAATATGTTATTCTCGCCGTCCATGCTGCTGGAAACCAAAACGATACTGCCGCTCAACTTCGTGTTAACGCGATACCCATCTAAAACGTATCGACATTCATGAGCATCGATACATATCGATTAGTAACATAAATGGGCGCCAAGAATTAAAACTAATCGAATCGGCAACATCCCGCCCACCATAAAACTACTCCGGAGTTTTACCTAAAACATTCAAGACGGCAAGCCTTGACACTGGGCGTCTTAAGGTCCCTGTTGTCGTCTGAACATGAACAATTCTAACGTGGCCATCCTTTACCGGCATTGTACGAATTATGATTCCCTTTTTCCAGTTTCCTCTCGGTTGATTGTCCTCACAAATAATGACAAGATCTCCCACAGATACTGCCTTGGTGCGCACATGCCGTTTTGTACGCCATGTCAATGTTGGTAAATATTCTCTTATCCAACGTTGCCCGAAATTGTCTTTCAATTGTTAAGCAATACGGTATTGCTTACGATGACAAAATTGACCACCATCTCCAGGAGTCTGCGTAGAGTTTGTAGTTTTTAATAAGAAATGATTCGGTGTTAAAGGCTCCGGATCATCTATGCTAACAGGCAAATGTATCAAAGGACGGCTATTCATTATGTTCTCAGCCTAAATAAGCAAACTCATTAAAGTGTCCAAATGCGGAGCCTTTTCTTTTAAAGTGACAGCCAACACGCGTTTTGTGGTCCTGACTAAGCGTTCCCAACATCCACCCGAGCTCGGATTGGACGGACAATTGAATTGCCATTCGATCCCCTTATTGGCCATTTCAGATTTGATGAAGTCCCAATCAAAAAAATCTTTCGCTTTTCGAATTTCATTGTTAGCTCCAATGAAATTAGTTCCCATATCTGATCGAATGCTTACTGGAACACCTCTCCTATTGATAAAGTTTCTTATGCATAACACACAGGCATCTGTAGACAAATCAGCAGCCACCTCCAAATGGCCTGCCCTTATCGTCAAACATGTAAACAGTGCTACCCATCTTTTCTCGTGCCTTAGCCCAATTGTAACCGTAACTGGACCAAAATAATCCAATCCAACAAAAGAAAACGGTCTTTGATATAGAGTTACTCTTTCCATAGGTAGCTGTCCCATGAGAGGAGGCTCTGCTCTTGCCCTCTCAGTTTTGCAATACTGACATGCAGACTTTGCTCGACTAACTGCTTTTCGCAGGTATACAATCCAGAATTTACGCCGTGCTCTTTCAGTTAATACTTTGGCATAATCAAGTCTTCCTCCAACAACTATGATACCATGAACATCCAATTTCGGCGTCAAGGAGAAAATAGAACTGCTCCTTGAGACGTTACCCGATTCATTCAATTCACTAATCTCTTGTCCAAATGTTTGACTCTGCACCATCTTAATCAATGCCAACTCTGCCGTGTGCAGTTCATGTGCTGACAATTCACCATATTCTTTTGGACAATGCATACCACGGCACATGCTTACAAATCGCAAGACCCAGCCCATTGTGCGCTTCAAACGTAAATAACACAGGCCTACAAATACCGGGGTCATGTCAGTTGTTGGAAAGCTAAGGGTCTTTTCCGAAGTAATTTTTCCTACTTTTGAGGTTATGTACAGGGTGCAAATCATTTTTGTGGTCTGTCATTCCAAATACATCATTTAGTACCACTCTTACCCTTTAAAAGTTCAAGCGATCATTTACGATCTTTTTTCTCAAAGTTATGGCTATTCAAAGTTACGAAGTAGTCATTAGCATTTGCATTAAGCCTTTGAGACAATAACACAGGCCAACTGGCTTAGTTGTTGGGGAGCTAAGGGTCATTACCGAAGTAATTCGCTGCGTAGAATCCGAATCCGGGGCCAGAATTGGCCCAGCACGTCATTATTCGCATAATATTCCTGGCATTTGTTAGTCTTCAATCTTCAGTCGTTTTCATCAGTAGAATCCAATATTTTACTAATGCGATGAGCAACGAACTGCTTATATTGACGATGATCCGATCCAATCCATGACAGCACTGTCCTCGAGTCGGACCATAAAGTGCAACTCTTTATCTTTACGTCGTGGGACTCCAAAATAGCCTTTCTAAGCCGTGTTCCTAACACAGCCGCTTGCAGCTCCAATCTTGGTACTGATAACAACTTCAGTGGTGCGCACTTCGTTTTTCCTGCAACGAATACTATATTGACATGAGTACCACAAGATATGCGCCAATATGCAACAGCAGCGAATGCCTGTTCACTCGCATCAACAAAAACGTGCAGTTCAATGTTATCATTTGTCATCAAAAAATGCGGCGAATAGTATCTATTGAGTTTGAATTTCTTTACACCTTCCAACTGAAGTACCAAATGCCTAAAAAGACCAAACAAATTATCAGGTATCAAGTCATTCCAATGAACTCCAGTGCGCCATACGTCCTGAACTAAAACTTTTCCAGACTTTTCCACTCAGCAGCTGCCGTTTGGTAGGCCATTTTATTCCTTTAACTATGTCTTTATCAACACGATTCAATTTTAAATCAAACACAAAGTTATCGTTTTGACTATCCCAATGCATGCCTAATATTTTGTCTATTGAATCGTTGTCCATCTTGACCGTTGCTTTTACAATTTCGTTTTGACCAACCTCATTTAGTCCTGATTTCCCATCTTATGGACTCTTTTCACTTCATTACTGATTTCGTAGGCTTCTTCTTCCGAATCAAAACTAGCGACAAAGTCATCCACGTAATGTTTCGTTTCCATGACATCCATTATCTTGTCTCTATAATTCGTAGCATTTTGAGCATTTATGTTCTTTACATACTGTGCACAACAAGGAGAGCAAGCAGCACCAAATATCATGACTTTCATTTTGTATGTGTCAACCTTCATGTTCCGTTTTCCATATCGCCATAAAAAGCTTAAATAATCCTAATCCTCACTTCGAACATGCACCTGCAAAAACATTTCCTTGATATCAGCACATACAGCGACATTGCCTTGACGGAATTTAAACAAAATTTCTGTAAACGATGGGTTTTCATCTGGTCCCTTTAACAACTTGGCATTCAAAGACACTCCATTAACCTCTGCAGCTCCGTCAAAAACTAATCTCATTTTCTTTGGCTTGTTTATGTTGTAAACACCAAAGTGAGGCAAATACCAAGTACGTTCTGTTCTTGTTCTGTAATTTTTACAGCGTACCCTTTATTCACAAAATCCATGATTGCATTATCGTATTCATCTATTTTTCCCAAACCGATCATATTAGTTTCAACTCCTTGCAATCTTTTCAGTGCCATATCATAACTGTTTGGGAAATTAATTACATCTTCTTTCCATAAAAGTCCCGTTTCATAAAAATCACCCAATCTTTTAGTGGTATTCTTCAAAATATCTCTAGCTCTGGATACGCTTGCAGATTCCAATGGCTTCGCATTCACCTTCACTCCAAAATTTTCCGTTGTAAAGTAATCTGCTATCAGTTGATGCATATCTGACTCAACATATTCATTTTCAAAAGGTGTGTGGAATACATACCATCGATAAGAATGATGGACTTTCTTTTTGGTTCCCTGGTGAACCATAAACATACCAACCTAATGGTGTCTTAGCTGCAAACAAATTTCTATCCAAACATACACTCCTAGCAGTGGCCATCAAGTGGCAGTTTTTATTTATTTATTTAATTAGAGGAGTACAACTAAGTGCAGTTGACTTTATATTATAAAAAAAAAAAGGAATAATTTATTTTTAAAAAGAGGATAGAGGAAATATACTATATTAACTAATCCGCGTCTCTAGCCCGGTGGGTGAACTTTTTAACGATATGCACCAACTCACATCAAGAACTGGCCAGACACTTGGATTTACAATATTAAAGAGGAAACAAGATAAAAATTAAACATTATATCACAAAAGGAGCCAATAGACCACCGTTCACCATGTGGGTGACTCATCATATAGGGTTGGTCAAGGATGCTCGAATTGGCAAGTCAAGATGACTTAAGATAGAAGAAGTGATAGAATGAATAGACCGTTCGAAAGAGAGGAAGCTGTAAACGTAATTATAGTTAGAGCATAAGACACGGAAAGGATCGTGCAATGCATAATTAGATCTAAAAAATTGTAAGGCTAAAGGTCTAAAATTACGAGTTACTCTAGACGGTATGACAAAGGTAACTTTGCTAAAAAGTACGTTGGAATCGATAAGACCGAGTAACAGCTTATGCAAGAATAACACGCCGTGGCATGTTCTGCGATGACTTAAGGAAGGCAACTTTATAAGGCGAAGTCTATCGGAATATGGCGCGAGTCGGATATTTGGGTCCCAGTTTAAGCCACGAAGTGTAAAAAGGAGAAAGTGCTTTTGTACAGACTCAAGCATGTCCCGATACAGGTGGTATTGAGGGCTCCAAACGCAGGAACAATGTTCCAAAATAGGACGGACGAGAGAAATATAAAGAAGTTTGGTTGTGTAAGGGTCTATATAGGTTGTGTAAGGGTCTATAGAGTAGAGTCTATAGAGTAAGCAGCCAGATGAGGAACAGAACGGTAAAATGTCATAATTTTACATTTCGTCTTGTTTAGGAAGAGTTTGTTGACATTACACCAGTATTGCATGCTATCAAAATCATTGTAGGAGTAGGACAAATAAAGTTTTACATCATCCGCATACATAAGAATGCGAGAAGACCGGATAACTTGGGGCCAGCAGTTTTGTTATTTTAAATATTATGTAAGGCCTGTTCGATTTCATCAATACTTGGAGGAAGTGTCGATATGCCTCTTATTGGATTTCTTCGCCGGCCCCGGTAAGAAATGAGGTGGTTTTTCACTATCTTCAAAGAGCTCCCGCCATCTGGTCAACTGTCCACCGATTTCTGTGATAATATTGCCCCGGAAATATTTTATTGGAGGCATCGACTTTTTCGCGTTGGTCAGGTTATTGATGCTCTCATACGGCTTTTGACTTTCCTTGCACTTCTTTTTACTTATCTTTCTATTTCGCAGTACTCGGCTCTTAACTGGCTTACTCTGACCATAGGGCGTCTCCCTTGAATTTTCTGCTTTAATTTTTTTCGTTGTGCGATCAGGTTGCATCGCTTATCCACGGCTTACATTGGCTATTAACAAAACCAATTGTATAACTGGCTGCTGTGAAGTATATCCGGTTTATATCGTCCCAGGATTCGCAAGGCCGTGCCGTGGCCAGTTGGTTGTTAAACGCGTTGTATGTCGTGTCTTTTTTGTGCGCTCTGCCGGGTGAATAGCTACTGGCCATAGCCGTATTACTCCTATGACTAAGTTGTGGCCGCTGAAACAGTCGGCACCTTAAAATGGAGTACTGGTACGCTCTGCTAATGATGTAATGATCAATTTGACACTTTCATTAAGAGACTTTTTGATAGCCCAGGTGGTGGAGTAAGTTTGGAGTGTTCAATGTGATAATAATCAAGCCGGTTTCTTTTAGAGTGTTTGTTTCGTTGTCCTTTTTAAGAATTTTTTTTTTACATTCAACCACATTTTGGGTTTTCAGCTCACTTGTTATTTCTTGTTTGCTTACTTACGTAGATTGTTGCAATAGATAACTCCTTTGGACGTGTTAAAGGTATTGTGCTCTGTAACTTCTGCTTGTATGGAGTTGCTGAATGATGATAAAGTAATTAGCTTTGCAGCTTGCATAAAGTTCACTGTTTCGACTAATAGAGTACTATGATGTTTTATTAGTTGTACTTTGGTAACTCTACCAGAGCAGACATTGGTTATAACTTTATCGATTAAGAATGGTTATACATCGTTTCGGTTGATTGTTTACGAGTAATGATCAGGGATTTAGGGCCAGGTGATGTTAACTTTAGATATTTCGTGGTGGTGTTTCGAACGGGATGCTTTCCCATTGTTTCTATTGTAGTACGGCAATGGCCGCTGAAACAATTGCGTGTAACTGCTTTAGTTAACAGTAAGTTGTTTAATTACTTGGAACAATTGTTTTCGTAATGTTTTTGGATTTTGTTTTATTTTGGTTTGTTTTTAGTAAATAAATGCGGTTTGTCTTTGAAACACGTCTGATTCCAATAAGAGTTGGTTTGGTGATGACGGTAACAATAAGTCCTCTAGTATAATAATTCTTAGCGCCGGCATCGCAGCCTATTGGTCAATTAAGGGTCTCTCATGCTTGTGTTTCGGATTCATTGCAACCCAATAGTGGCAGTTTTTCTTATTTAAGTGCCCATTAAGGTGAAAATGATGTTCATCCGAACAAGATGTTGTTAAACGTCGAGAAGCGCTCAATTGCCTGGTTTACAAAGTCATGCCTATGACGGGCATCCTAGGGTTTTAATTCTTTACGCAAAATTATGGAACACGAACATTCTCGACGTTTTCTGACGTTCTTGATGACCTTGGCCACCTAGATTTTGGTTTTTCGAATGATGAACCGGTCTCTTCAAATTTCTTGACCCATTTTCGAATGGGAGGGATGATCATTTGAGCGGCGTAAACTTCGAATACTGCAGAATCTTCTACGCGCTACAGTCGCTGAATCACAGTTTTTGTAAAACCCTCACATGCACAGCTACTGAGAACTCTCATTCGATGCGTTCATGCAGTCAGCTAAACAAATGTATATTTTGTTTTGGAAGATATTCACAAAGCTGCATGACTTAGAAAATTTTTGAACAGTGGAATGTTAAAAATATTCTTTTTCTGATTGCACAGGGTTCGAACATTAGTATATTGTCCTCTATAAAGGAACTCGCCAGTAATAACACCAATGTTGACGAAACTGTAAAGGATTGGGAAAGGCCACATATTTTCCTTCTGTGCATATTTTTTTTTACTTATTAAAACTAGGGGGCTACGCACGTTGACCTCCATACGGTCTTCTTTATTTAATTTAGATCAGTGGTCGGCAAAATATACATATGCATTTTTTTTTTGCGCTTGTATTGAACATTTTCTGCCGCTGTGACGTATTTCGACGCTGACGTCGCAAAGCAACAGACACGAAGTTGCTTGTTCATGACTTCGGCTCTTGCTTAGAGAGCGTGCTTGCTCTCTCAACGCTAAAGCGCTCCAGCATGGTAGAATTATACAGGTAGTCTAAGCTCACTCTCACGAAAATTCTTAATTTTAGTTTCGTTGCGAATTTTCATGAGGAAGGTTGTCTCTGCGCATAGTTTTTAAGCATATGCAGTTATTTTGTGCAGCGGTTAATTTGGTGTTGCAAGCATCAGCAACAAAAAAACATTTTAATAATTTGCGCAGCGCGATCTAATCATGCAAACAACTAAGCATCAAGTGATTTGGTGTTTTTTGCCACACAGCACAAAAGCGACGGGATACTAGTGCTGGAGCGCTTGAGCGTTGAGAGAGCAAACACGCTCTCTAAGCAAGAGCCGAAGTCATGCACAAGCAACTTTGTGTCTGTTGCTTTGCAACAAGAGCATGGCAACGCCGGAGAATTAGCTGAGAGTAGTTCAGTACAAAAATTACGCACACATGCATGTGTTTTGTGTACAACACAGTATGTGTGAACTCCAATCCCATGGGATTGGGCCGTGCCGACCACTGGATTAGATAAATAAGAAAAGATCCAATTTAAAAGACAAGGCGGGAATCCTAAACGCGACAATTTAACTAAAAGAAGGCTATGGTTTACTGAGTCAAATGCCTTATTGAAATCAGTGTAAATGACATCGGTTTGCATTTTACTACTAAAACCATTGTTAAAAAGAGAAGAAAGTTCTAAAAGATTAGTAGTGGTGGACCGACATTTTACAAACCCATGTTGGGAGTCCGATATTAAAGAACGACAGTAGTGTTGCAATTGTGCAGTGACAATCCTTTCAAAAACTTTTGGGATTGATGAAAGCTTGGCAATACCTCGGTAGTTCTCAATATTAGACTTGGAACCTTTTTTGTGAAAGGGGATAATGAAGGATTCATTCCAGATGGCAGGAAGATACGAAAATTTTAAAGAAGTGCGGAAAAGGACGGATAATGGCATGGAAAGGGAGCCAGCACAATGCTTTAGAACACAGCTAGGAATGGCATCAGGGCCAGGAGAGTAGGAAGATTTTATGGACATAAGAGATTGTAAAACGTCGGATTCTAAGATCTGAGGAATAGCAATAAGGTTTGAGTTAGAAAGATTAAAAGGATAGTTGAGGTTAATGCTATTAGGGTTGACAGAGTAGGTAGTTTGAAAAAAGTCCGCAAACAAGTCTGCGATTTCAGAGTTGTTAGAAGAACATGCATTTTTATAGAATAGCGAAGCAGGAAAAAGGGAAGACTTACGTTTAGAATTAACAAAAGAGAAAAATGTCTTAGGATCACTACGGAAGTTAGAGAACCACTTTTCTTAAATCTTTTATAAGAAGAAGACTTACGATTTTTTAAATTAGACAGACTTGGCGTAAACCAAGGCGGCTTAGAGGAAGAACTCAGGACAGAGAAGGGAACAAAGAGATCAAAAGCGGTGTATAATATTCGATAGAAATTATTAATAGATAGCTCAAAGTTCTCAGCAGACAACAAAGAGGACCAGTTAACATCAGCCAAAAATTGGTTAAGGCCGACAAAATAAGCCTTACGAAAGCACCGATACCGAGGAGCATGAGCATGGGGCAAAACACTATGGCGAACATTAAGTGTTAGTGTGATTTGCAAGGTTTGGTGATACGGATCCTCAGGTAAGGAAATCGGACAGACTCTTGAAGTTTCGAAGTCCGAAGAATCACTTACGAATACAAGATCAAGCATTCTGTTAGAGCAATTATGTATGAAGTTAATTTGGCTCAGAGAGATTTATCAATTAGTCCAGTTACAAAGTCATGCTGATCAGAAGAAAAAAGAGAATTAGAATCAATCGAGTGAGTCCAGGACAAAGAAGGCAAATTGAAGTCGCCTAAGACAACTAGTTGATCCCTAACACCAATAGTATCGGCCACCATACGAATGGCAGAAAGATGGTTCACATATACGCTTAGGTCAGAGCATGGGGGTATATATGAACATGTAAAATAAGTAAAACAATTATTGGTAAACACTTTTACCGCAATAAACTCAATTCCTGAGGGAAAATTAAGAGAAAGTAAATGAGATTCAAGGTCGGCTTTTACAGCAATGAGAACACCACCACCACGACCGGACGGCCGGTCAAGTCTATAAGTTATGTAGAAATTAACAAAAATTTCAAAATTAGAGACAGACGAAATAAGCCAGGTTTCAGAAAAGGCAATAACATGCGAATCAAAGTCTACGCTATTGGCAAAAAGTCTACCAAGCTTAGAAAGAAGCCCACGAACATTCTGGTAATGAATGGTAAGGTAAGTAATTAGTTTTTTGGAATAGAGTTATCTACGGAAACGGAAGGTTTTTTAGTAAACTCATGCACTATAGTATGAGTAGGCCAAAGATAAGGATTAAGTATAGAAGAAAAGATAGAATCAGTAACGCTTATTTTAAAAGAAGAAATATCACGCTTATACTTAAAATTAAATTTTAATTTAATTACTTCGATGTCATTTGGAGAAGTTATGTTAAGCTTCTCGCAAATGAAGTGCTTGATAACGTCTTCAGAGGTGGAGGGCATTAGTCTAGAGCAGTGATGGGCAAAACTCATACAAACAAACATTTCTTTGTGTGAGTAAACAGCGCAGTAAGCAAAAGCGCACGAGAGAGCAGGAACCGCAATCCCGCAAAAACGTGTGAGAGATTTCACACACTTGGACCGTGCATGAGCCGACTGCGCTGCGGCAAATTTTGGTGCAATAGCCTCGCGAGCTATGCAAATTGAGAGACTGCCCACCACTGGTCTAGAGACGAGTACCGATTTTCTTGGTGCTACGCCAATAAGTGGATGTGAAGGCACAGAAGAAGAAAAGTTACTCACAACAGGAGGAGCAACTGAAGGAGGAACAGCGCTCAGACCAGTGGCCGAGGTAGATGCTTCAGTCATAATACCATCCATAGGGACTGCGATAGAAATTGGGGTAAGATTTCGCCAGTGCCGACAGCAACGACATCAGTGGGATCCTCAGCAACGGCGGGCGAGATTGGAACAGGAGTGGTAAATGAAATAAGTTGCGTCGGATTTGGAGTTAGGGGAGAATCCAACCCTGCTGAGTTGGAAGCAACAATTAGACTAGCCTCGGTGGCAAGTATGTTTGCCTTTTTACGCTTGGGAGAAACTCTCATTAGCTGTAAATTCGCAAACATACTTGCAATGGATGAAAACTTTTCCTGCAATGATCTAAAATCTTTGTACAGATCATTGAATCCGAGCCTAGTTTGGCGCATAAATGCCTTCATTTCAACTTCAGCAGCGCGGCAGGTTATGCAGGTTCAATTTAGACCTTTGCTTTCACGTAAAGTCATGCACACGGCCAGTAAGACCCGCACATTTAAGGTGTGCCATGTTATCGCACATCCAGCATGCAACGTAGGTCTCTGTTTGGATACCACTCCATTTGCATGATGGATAGCAACCAAAACGAAACAGCAGCTGGACTGACGGTGCATAAGCGTCCCAAAGCTTATAAAACAAAGCAAATCGTTGGTGAGCGCAGCACAAAGAGGAATACGCAAAGCGACGCACGAAATAAGCCCGCACTGAGAAAGAAGCAACAACAACAACGAGGACTAAGCTGAGCGGCAAGGCAGAGCTTAAAATGTAATAAAATATTAAGCAGCAACAAAAAATTGCACTGTATATAATTTATGTAAAGTGTTTTTACAAATAAATTAACACTGTTGCAGTTGTATCAAGTTTATCACTGTAATTAATTGGGCCAATAAGTTATTAGACGCCTGGGAACAAAGATTGGATTAAAATTTTTAGGTTTTATTATTAAAATAAATAAAATTAAACGGAGCGCGGTATAAACACGACCAACAAGAGAGAGAGCGAAGTTATTTATCCCAATTAATAACATCGGATCTGCATCAATAAATCCCCTAATCGGCAAGTTCTTCAGTTTTACGTAATTCTTTTTTAACTCATCTATGTCTACCGACTGTAGTGGCAACTGTAAGTTAGGCGTTTTGTTGGCATTCAGTCGCAACCATTTTTTGCCTTCACCATGAGATCGAATACGAATATTACATTCCATTGACATAGCATATGTAGCATGATTTTCTATCTAATTTAGAGAAAGTTTACTCTTCGGTTCCTGTACACCAAGTTTATGAGCCAATTTCTCGTTTATTAAAGACGCGGATGAACCCTCATCCAAATACCCATACGTTTTCACTATTAAATTTTAAGGACCTTTGATCTCTACAGGTAACACCTTAACCATCAATTTTGACATACGCGGCTTAATCGCGTTCTGATGAGAAACACCTTCCTCTTTAGCTTGGTCACCCGCATGCAATGATATGTGATGATTTCTCTTGCATCCATCTCTTCTGCATAACCGTTTATTTCTGCAATTTTGCAAAGTGTGTCCCCGGCGTAGACAACAGAAACATAAACGAAGTTTTTTTACCATAGCCCATTTATCTTTTATATCTGCTCTCAAATATGTCTCACATTTATTAAAAATAATGTTCACCTTGGCATTGTTAACATTCAATCTTGCTCTCTTTTTTGGTATCCGGTTTTTTAACAGTTTGCATGACAGATCTTTGTTGGCTTTTATGTTCACCCTTGACCTGTTGTCCACCTATAAGCGCAAATATTGTTGCCTTCGCTATGCTCCTTGACACAGAAGACGCCCATCCCTATAGTCTTTCAAATTGGGACACGACTGGAATTTCGATGTGTATTCTATCCATTGAATACGTTTTGTCATAGGCATCTTGCCTACCAATTGTTCAAGCAGACATGGGTTCTGCAAATACTGTTTGGCGTTTGCCGACTGTAAAAATATGACCAAATTTTCTACCTTGCTTGCAAATAAGACCATCTTTTCCAAATTGTTTTCCATAGCCGGTGACATCTGGCCAACCATATCCATTTGACTTCTTATTAACAGCTCCGGTCTTCCATATGAGAACTCCAACCGTTTTATAATATAAGTTACATTTGAAGGGTTAATCAATAAGGCCTTTACTTCCTCTTTTGCTGCACCTTTCAGACTCCTTTGCAACCTCAATAAATTTTCTAAGTCTGAATACCCATAAACTTTGGACGATTCTCAAAACAATGTATCAAACACGGGCCAACCCTCAGGATTCCCATTAAATTCTGGTAGATCAATTAATTTTCTTAGCTGCATAAGTGGGGAATGTTGCTTCTCAATTCTATCATAATTCAAACCCCCGGCGCCCATCATACCACCAACGTTATCAAGCTCATACATACCGATACCTCTCAGAGTAGAAGTCATTTGTCCACTGCTGCTCGCAGCACCGCCAGATCCATTTGCGCCTCCAATAACGCCAGTAGAATTTGCGTTCACAATAGCACTGCCAGGACCATATGCGCCTTCAATAGCGCCAGTAGTATTTGCGCCTCCAACAGCGCGTCCAGAATCATATGCGCCTCCAAAAGCGCCGGTCATATTTGCGCTTTTAATAGCGCGGCCAGAATCATATGCGCCCCCAATAGCGCCAGTAGTATTTGCGCTTCCAATAGCGCGGCCAGAATCATATGCGCCTCCAATAGCGCCAGTAATATTTGCGCCTCCAATAGCGCGGCCAGAATCATATGCGTCTCCAACAGCGCCAGTAGAATTTGCGCTTCCAATAGCGCCGCTAGATCCATATGCGCCTTCAATAGCGCCAGTAGTATTTGTGCCTTCAACAGCCCGTCCAGAATCATATGCGCCTCCAAAAGCGCCAGTCATATTTGCGCTTCCAATGCGCGGCCAGAATCATATGCGCCCCCAATAGCGCCAGTAGTATTTGCGCCTCCAACAGCGCGTCCAGAATCTTATGCGCCTCCAAAAGCGCCAGTCATATTTGCGCTTCCAATAGCGCGGCCAGAATCATATGCGCCCCCAATAGCGCCAGTAGTATTTGCGCTTCCAATAGCGCGGCCAGAATCATATGCGCCTCCAATAGCGCCAGCAATATTTTAAGCTTTGTATCGTATCGCCTTTAAGCGTATCAAGCGCAGCTTGAACTTCTTGTTTACAGATGTTTGTAAGTTTTTGTTCCATCTTGTTTACCTGCTCAGACAGAGCTTTGGTCATATGCATAATTTCTGTACTTGGGTAATTCTCCATTATTTCGATGTTTGTATTTTCCTTGTCGGATCCCAGCTCATCCTCTGAACTTGATTGACCTTTTGGAGTCGGAGTCGAATTTCCATCCATTTGGCTCGAATCAAATTGCCGACTTTTCTTACTGTGTAATTTTTTTTATACCCTGTACCTATAGGTACAAAGGGTATACTAGATTTGTGCAATGTATGTAACGGCAAGAAGGAGGTGTGGCAGACCCCAAGTCCTTTATACCAAAATGCTTATCATAACCTCGGGTAGCGATTGAGCCATGTCCGTCTGTCCGTCTGGCTGTCTGTATGAACACCAAGATCTCGGAGACTATAAGAGCTAGAGATACGAAACTTTACCAGCTGATGCGCATATTTCCTGAGAAGATCAAGTTTGTTGAATCATGTCCATATCTTTCCCCGTTTCCCCGTAGCAGAGTTTCGCGGTTTTTGACTACACCGTTTAATATTTTAGTCTGAAATTTAACAGAGCGGTGCATTGTGGTTGCATGCATCTGTGTGTCAAAAATAAACAAAATCGGACAAATACAACAAAAGTTATAGCCTAAAATGTACAAATTTCACTACCCCTTCCCTATAAATTGCGTCAATATTTGACTCTACGTAATTATAGTAACAAATGGACTAGAATCACAATTTTTGGTAAGCTGATTCATGTGGCTCTAATGAACTAATCTACATCAAAATTTTATCAATGCAGGCCCCCCACCCCCCGCAATCGATTTATCGTGTTTTCTCCCACACCCCTCAACACATCCCCTTAAAACTTTCCTCATATACTTTAAATAACTTCTTTGACGTAAATTTCGATTTTCATCAAAATCGGTTAAAATTTGCGGAACTTATAGGTATAAATATCGTTTTGCACCAACAAATAAAATATTCCAATTGGAAAGTTCATAGAAAGAATATGCAGGAATAAAACTTTTTTCGAGAAAAAAAGGTACAGGGTATTACACTGTCGGGCACCGCCTCGACTGTATTACATTTTTTTTTTTTTCGTACACGACGCTTGTATGTATGCATGTGTTTGAATTTCACCACAAGCTGAAATTCCTTTGCGTAAATATATGTATGTATGTATGTGTGCTAATATTTAGGATTTTCTTGACTTTTTAGCGTCCGAGATTATATCCCAGCCAGGTAGCTCACATCAAATCCTTTTTCCATCAGCAGCAACAAATATACAATTTTATTGACGGTGTGGCGTCGGGCTTAAAGCCAGCCAGGTTGCTCAAATAAATTTTTCCTTAGACGGCAGCGAAGTTATTATAATAAAAATAGTTGCCACCTCGTGTGGCAATTAATGAGATAACACCAAATAGAATTTTGAATGCCTTAACGTTTATTAATATAGTGAGCAAATGGTATAAACCAGTGGTCGGCACGGCCCAATCCCATGGGATTGGAGTTCACACGTACTGTGTGAAAACACATGCATGTGTTCGTAATTTTTGTACTGAACTACTCTCAGCAAATTCTCTGGCGTTGCCATGCTCTTGTTGCAAAGCAACAGACACGAAGTTGCTTGTGCATGACTTCGTCTCTTGCTTAGAGAGCGTGCTTGCTCTCTCAACGCTAAAGCGCTCCAGCACATAGTATAATAAGTAAGGTAGTGTAAGATTTTCTCACTCGGGGCCATAAATTTTTTGAGAGCAAAGAAATGTGAGAGAGAGAGAAGCAAAACACAAGCTGACGCATACACATTCGCAACGAGAATGAAAAATATGGCCCCAGCAAAGAGAACGTTGCTACAATCTTACGCTACCTTACTTATTATACCATGCTCCAACATTAGTATGCCGTTGCTTTTGTGCTGTGTGGCAAAAAACACAAAATCACTTGATGTAAAGTTGTCTGCATGATTAGATCGCGCTGCGCGACGTCAGCGTCGAAATACGTCACAGCGGCAGAAAATGTTCAATACAAGCGCAAAAAAAAAATGCATATGTATTATATATTTCGCCGACCACCTTTTTACAGGCTATGTTCGGTATGTTGTCGTGAAGGTTTTCAACATAAGTATGGACACCTTTCGATAGGTGGCGCTGAGTAGTGAGCATAGTTTTCAAATGCAACGAAAAAAAAAACACAGTGTTCACTCAGTTTCTATTCAATTCAAATTTGACAGACGAACATTTTGATTTGGAAGCTCATTGCTAATGATAAGAAAACACTTACTGGAGTCAAAATTCACATAAAGAAAAATGAAAAAGGATTAATTCATAGAAATTTGCAAGTGTTTTTGTTTTTTGTGTAAGCCAATTTCTTCATACAAAGGTACAAAGAAGCATGCCACCGAAAAGACAAAACATCGGATGAAATACACCTAAAAATCAATAAAATAGAGTTGCAAGAAATAATTTGACTGAAGAGCAGCGCAGACAACGTAATGAATCAGAAAGATTACGCGTCGCACAATTACATGCAAATGAAACAGCCGACCAGCATTCATCACGAATTGAAAGTGTCCGATTGAGAACGAGAGAAATTCGAAACGACCAACCAGACTATAATCAAGAAATTTCAAATAATCGGATGCGAATATGCATTATCCCACTGAATTATTGAATTCACTCGATTTACCAGGATTGCCACCACACATTTTGAGCTTGAAATTTGGTGTTCCCATTATACTCCTCGGAAACATTGATCTACCACGTCT
Source organism: Chymomyza costata (assembly GCA_018150985.1). Taxonomy (NCBI): domain Eukaryota; kingdom Metazoa; phylum Arthropoda; class Insecta; order Diptera; family Drosophilidae; genus Chymomyza; species Chymomyza costata. Next base: position 634,186 of record JAECWU010000510.1, on the reverse strand, counting down.
TTGCAATGGAACCAGACTTGCAGTGAAAAAAACGATGAACAATATCATCGAAGCAACCATTTTAAATTGCAAATTCAAAGGAGAAAATGTGCTGTTACCACGCATTCCAATGATATCAACAGATATGCCTTTCAAATTTAAACGTTTGCAGTTTCTAATACGACTCGCTTTTGCAATGACCATTAACAAAGCGCAAGGACAATCGCTACAAGTATGTGGATTGAATTTAGAGAATCCATGCTTCTCCCGTTGACAATTATATGTAGCCTGCTCCCGTGTTGGAAAACTATCTGACTTATACGTATATGCTTCAGATGGAACAACTAAAAACATGTGTATCCAAATGTACTTTAATAAATAGCATTCAATTGAAAACTTGAATTGTCAGACTTTTCTCGATAAAACGAATTAAAATACACAATTATCCAAAATATAAATTTAATATTGCTGTAAGGATATAAGAATTTCTTTAAATTTAGTAAACGGCACAGCAAGGCGTGACGGGTATAGCTAGTAGGTTTATATTTGTGCATATAAATTAAAATATAATTTCAGCTGCAACATCGTTATGGATGCGCTTTCATCGATGGATCATCTAATGTTTTATTGAAATAAGTAAGTTTTTACCAAATCAAAGAAAAAAAACCCAAAGCATTTATCTAATTTATACACGTATGTATTTATATGCCGCGCAAACGCAATATTTGCGTATTCTATTATTTATACAATCGTCGCTTGCATTTGAGCATGCGCAGCAGAGCAAGCTTTTTATTATACCCTGTACCGTATGGTACAAAGGGTATATTGCGTTTGTGCAAGCCGAAAATGTATGTAACGTACAGAAGGAGACGTCGAAAACCCCCCAAAGTTACCTAAAATATGATCAGGGTGACTCAAGAAGTCGATATACCCATGTCCGTCTGTCTGTATGAACGCCTAGATCTCAGAGATGGTAAGAGCTAGAGCAACCAAACTTTCAGATAAGATCCCTTATTAATCCATAGGAGATAAGTTTATTTTATTTTTTTGATATCGGGATTACATTATATAGCTCTCATAGGGGTGTTTCAGAGGACCTCGAAAAAAAGCAAAAGTTTTAAATGGATAATTCGTTTGTTTATGAAGATATCATAACCAAATTTGGCAATCGGAAGTTTTTTAGAGACCCCCAGCACTGTACTAAATTTTATCAAAATCGGTTGACTATATCATATAGCTCCCATAGGATCGATCGGTCGAAAAAAAGTTTTTTGTACAAAATTCGTTGTGTTTCGTTTGTTTGTGAAGATATTGTAACCAAATTCGGCGTTAAGAAGTTTTGTAGAGTTTCCAAGCACTGTAGGAAATTTGATCAAAATCGGTTGACTATATCATATAGCTTCCATAGGACCAATCGGTCAAAAAAACCTGTTTTGTGCAAAATTCGTTGTGTTTCGTTTGTTTGTGAAGATACCGTAACCAAATTTGGCAAGAGGAAGTTTTTTAGAGTTCCCAAGCACTGTTCCAAATTTGATCAAAATCGGTTGACTATATCATATAGCTCCCATAGGACCAATCGGTCAAAAAATCGTTTTTTCTACAAAATTCGTTGCGTTTTGTTTGGTTTTGAAGATATCGGAACCAAATTTGCCAGTCTGAAGTTTTTTATAGTTCCCAATCAGTGTACAAAATTTGATCAAAATCGGTTGACTATATCATATAGTCCCCATAAGACCGATCGGTCAAAAAAATTGTTTGGTGCAAAATTCGTTGTGTTTCGTTTGTTTGTGAAGATACCGTAACCAAATTTGGCAAGAGGAAGTTTTTTAGAGTTCCCAAGCAGTGTTCCAAATTTGATCAAAATCGGTTGACTATATCATATAGCTCCCATAGGACCAATCGGTCAAAAAATCGTTTTTTCTACAAAATTCGTTGCGTTTCGTTTGGTTTTGAAGATATCGGAACCAAATTTGCCCGTCTGAAGTTTTTTATAGTTCCCAATCAGTGTACTAAATTTGATCAAAATCGGTTGACTATATCATATAGTCCCCATAGGACCGATCGGTCAAAAAAATAGTTTGGTGCAAAATTCGACTGATTTCTTTTTATACCCTGTACCGTATGGTACAAAGGGTATATTGTGTTTGTGCAAGCCGAAAATGTATGTAACGTACAGAAGGAGACGTCGGAGACCCCCCAAAGTTACCTAAAGTATGATCAGTGTGACTCGAGAAGTCGATATACCCATGTCCGTCTGTCCGTCTGTCCGTATGAACGCCTAGATCTCAGAGATGGTAAGAGCTAGAGCAACCAAACTTTCAGATAAGATCCCTTATTAATCCATAGGAGACAAGTTTATTTTATTTTTTTGATATCGGGATTACATTATATAGCTCCCATAGGGGTGTTTCAGAGGACCTCGAAAAAAAGCAAAAGTTTTAGATGGATAATTCGTTTGTTTATTAAGATATCATAACCAAATTTGGCAATCGGAAGTTTTTTTGAGACCCCCAGCACTGTGCCAAGTTTGATCAAAATCGGTTGACTATATCATATAGCTCCCATAGGAACGATCGGTCAAAAAAACGCTGTTTTTACAAAATTCGTTGTGTTTCGTTTGGTTTTGAAGATATCGGAACCAAATTTGGCAGTCTGAAGTTTTTTATAGTTCCCAATCAGTGTACTAAATTCGATCAAAATCAGTTGACTATATCATATAGCTCCCATAGGACCAATCGGTCAAAAAATCGTTTTTTCTACAAAATTCGTTGCGTTTCGTTTGGTTTTGAAGATATCGGAACCAAATTTGCCAGTCTGAAGTTTTTTATAGTTCCCAATCAGTGTACAAAATTTGATCGAAATCGGTTGACTATATCATATAGTCCCCATAGGACCGATCGGTCAAAAAAATTGTTTGGTGCAAAATTCGTTGTGTTTCGTTTGTTTGTGAAGATACCGTAACCAAATTTGGCAAGAGGAAGTTTTTTAGAGTTCCCAAGCACTGTTCCAAATTTGATCAAAATCGGTTGACTATATCATATAGCTCCCATAGGACCAATCGGTCAAAAAATCGTTTTTTCTACAAAATTCGTTGCGTTTCGTTTGGTTTTGAAGATATCGGAACCAAATTTGCCAGTCTGAAGTTTTTTATAGTTCCCAATCAGTGTACTAAATTTGATCAAAATCGGTTGACTATATCATATAGTCCCCATAGGACCGATCGGTCAAAAAAATTGTTTGGTGCAAAATTCGACTGATTTCTTTTTATACCCTGTACCGTATGGTACAAAGGGTATATTGTGTTTGTGCAAGCCGAAAATGTATGTAACGTACAGAAGGAGACGTCGCAGACCCCCCAAAGTTACCTAAAGTATGATCAGTGTGACTCGAGAAGTCGATATACCCATGTCCGTCTGTCCGTATGAACGCCTAGATCTCAGAGATGGTAAGAGCTAGAGCAACCAAACTTTCAGATAAGATCCCTTATTAATCCATAGGAGACAAGTTTATTTTATTTTTTTGATATCGGGATTACATTATATAGCTCCCATAGGGGTGTTTCAGAGGACCTCGAAAAAAAGCAAAAGTTTTATATGGATAATTCGTTTGTTTATGAAGATATCATAACCAAATTTGGCAATCGGAAGTTTTTTAGAGACCCCCAGCACTGTACCAAGTTTGATCAAAATCGGTTGACTATATCATATAGCTCCCATAGGAACGATCGGTCAAAAAAACGCTGTTTTTACAAAATTCGTTGTGTTTCGTTTGGTTTTGAAGATATCGGAACCAAATTTGGCAGTCTGAAGTTTTTTATAGTTCCCAATCAGTGTACTAAATTCGATCAAAATCGGTTGACTATATCATATAGTCCCCATAGGACCGATCGGTCAAAAATATTTTTTGGTGCAAAATTCGACTGATTTCTTTTTTTTATGAAAACGTAACCAAATTTGCCGAATAAAATATCTTTTGAAGGTTTTAAGCAATGTGTCGGAATTAATTGCAATGAGGTGGTACAGGGTATCCCAAAGTCGTCTGCGCCCGACTTTAACGTACGCCATCTTTTTAGTTCTGTGATTGGAAGAAAACATTGTTTATGCTTTTTTGTAAAATATATGGCTTTAGTTTTTGCATCATTAAGTTTTATTTTCCACCGATAAAAATATTCGGATAAGCAACTTAGAGCAGATTGAAGTTCAGAATTAACTACACTGTAAGCTTCATTAGAGCAGAATAAGGCAGTATCGTCCGCAAACATTAATGTTTGGCAACATTCAAAACTTGGAATATCGTGAGTGTAACTATTATACAAAATGGGACCAAGTACGGAACCTTGCGGAACACCAGCCGAAATGAATTTTTTGTTGGACTCGAAACCATCCAAAGAAACATAGCAAATATAATGCCTGTATATGCCTGTCTACCTTTAAAATAACGAAGAAAGCTATAAGTAAAGAGAAGTGAAGTGCAGTAGCTAGAAAAAAAAAAAAAAAATTTATAAGCAAGTACCCTAAGCCCAAAGGTGCTTATTATTTTTTTTGTGTAAAATGAAATATAACTTAATAAACTAATAGCCTCAAAAAAAAAAAAAAAAAAAAAAAAAACCCACCAACGCCGGAAGGCTTTTTTTTTTTTTTTTTTTTTTTTTTTTTTTTTTTTTTTTTTTTTTTTTTTTTTTTTTTTTTTTTTTTTTTTTTTTTTTTTTTTTTTTTTTTTTTTTTTTTTTTTTTTTTTTTTATTTTTTTTTAAAAAATTTATATAAAAAAATTAACAAAAAAAAAAAAAAAAATTTTTTTTTTTTTAATAAAGTGGTTTGTTTTTTTTTTAAAAATATATTTAATATAAAAAAAAAAAAAATAAAATATTTTTTTTTTTTTTTTTTTTTTTTTTTTTTTTATTTAATAATTAAATAATTTTTATTTTTGGGGGGGGGGGGGGAAGAAAAAAAAGAAGGAAAAGAAAAAAAAAGAGAGGAAGGGAGTGGTTTGGTTTTTGTTTTTTTTTTTTTTTAGGGGGGGGGGGGGGGGTTTTGTTTTTTTTTTTTTTTTTTTTTTTTTTTTTTTTTTTTTTTTTTTTTTTTTTTTTTTTTTTTTTTTTTTTCTTCTCTTCCCACCAATATTTTTTTTTTTTCCAACAATTATTTTTTTCCAAAAAAAAAATATTGCTTCATATTTTTGTTTGTGGCGCCAAAACCGAACAGCTGTTTTTGCTGAGTGCGCCATCTATGATTTGCTACTGACATTAAAAAAACAAAAAAACGAGCAACACTGGTCTAAATACCACCTGCAAGAACAGTTTGTGACCAAACGTTTGTGAGCGTTTTTTTATATGAAGTTTTGTTTATTTTTCGTGTCTGCGTAGGGGCCTTAAAACGTAAAAGAAAAATAACAGTTTTATGGTATTCATAGAAATTTTTTTATGCACATTTTTTTTGTAGTGTAATAGTGTAATACCCAGTACCTTTTTTCTCAAAAAAAGATTTATTCCTGCATATTCTTACTAAGAATTTCCAATTGGAACATTTTTTTGTTGGTGCAAAACGATATTGATACCTCCAAGTTCCGCAAATTTTAACCGATTTTGATGAAAATCGAAATTTACGTCAGAGGAGTTATTTAAAGTATATGGGGTAAGTTTCAAGGGGATATGTTGAAGGGTGTGGGAGAAAACACGGTAAATCGATTGCGGGGGTGGGGGGCTGCATTGATAAAATTTGGATGTGGATTTGTTCATTAGAGGCACATGAATCAGCTTACCAAAATTGGTGGTTCTAGGTCATTTGTAACTATTATTACGTAGAGTCAAATATTGACGCAGCTTATTGGCAAGGGGAGGTGAAATTTTTACATTTTAGACTATTACTTTTGTTCTAATTGTCCGATTTGGTTTATTTTTGATTCATAGATGCATGTAATCACAACGCATCGCTCTGTTAAGTTTCAGATTAAAATATTAAACGGTTTAGCTAAAAACCGCGCAACTCTGCTACGGGGGAACGGGGAAAGATATTGACATGATTCAAGAAACTTGATCTTCTGAGGAAATATGCGCATTATTAGCTCTTACAGTCTCCGAGAGGTGTTCATACAGACGGACAGACGGACATGGCTCAATCGCTACTTGAGGTTATGATAAGCATTTTGGTATAAAGGACTTGGGGTCCGCCACGCCTCCTTCTGTCCGTTACATACATTGCACAAATCTAGTATACTCTTTGTACCAATAGGTACAGGGTATAAAAATGAACACCCGTACAATGAATTGCTAAATTTTTAATTATCTTTCCTGGCTGACTTAGGCGTATAAGGTGTAGGCAAAGTTTGTTTTGGGGGTTTTGGTCAATGAGTTTAGCCAAAGCCATGGTAGGGTATAGGGTTTAGGCTGCGAAGGTTCCCCAACATCCGAGCCTTTGTCGCAATCGGACACCTTAATTAATTTTCCCCTTTTTCTTTAGTATTTCGACAAGTAAAACTTGGTTTTATCTAGTTAGTCTGTTTTGATTATTCAAGAGTATAGCTCTTTATTTTGCAGCGACTCTACAACAAATCTTAATATGTTAACAGAAGCCTATAGACAGAGCAAAACCCACGCCAACTACCCAAGAGCTAGGGAATTAAAGGTTCCCGCCTCGCTACTGTCCTTGACTCCCCCAAATAAAAAGATAGCTTACTGGTTGATACATATTTTGTGGCGCCCAACAACGTGGGGCAATGTTTGCCTAAAAATCCTGTGGCAAAATTTCCAAAGGATTTCGCAAGTCTTACGGTATTCAGTCTCGTTTAACATACATATATGTACATAGGCAACAAGATTGCCAGATTAGAATCGTAGATAGTGTTTAACTATTTAAACACTACTCAATTTAGCAGCAATTGAGATTGATGTGCCAATGTATGTAGCACAATGCAACTTGGTAAAATATATATGTAGATAAGCGGACCGAGCAGGAGCGATAAAAAACACACGTCTGTAGCATGGTAGAATAAACAAGGTATGCTATTCACTGCACTGAAACCTTATTTTTAGTCTGAGCGAGAAAGTGAGAGAGCGAAACCACCCCCATTGCTGTTGTTGTGCGTAGGCAAGCATATTAAGAAATTTTTTTTTGTGCTGCTGGTTGCAACTAGAGTGGCTTATTTTTTACCGCTGCACAAAATTACGGTAAATGCTGAAAAACTATGCGCGGAAACAACCTTCCTCGTGAGAAATATCAACGAAACTAAAATAAGGTTTGAGTTGCGAAAATTTTTCGGGAATAGCATACCTTGTTTATTCTACCATGGTCTGTAGTCAGTTATTCAAATTTCAAGAGTGTCTATTTTATGCTGAGCGACTTCAGAGAGTACCAAATAGACAGAGGCGAAAATTCTCTCCGAGTTCGAAAATGTTAAAAGTTTAGCCCTGACCATGGTAGAATAAACAAGGTATGCTATTCACTGCACTGAAACCTTATTTTTAGTCTGAGCGAAAAAGTGAGAGAGCGAAACCACCCCCATTGCTGTTGTTGTGCGTAGGCTAGCATATTAAAAATTTTTTTTTTGTGCTGCTGGTTGCAACTAGAGCAGTGGTCGGCAAGGCCCTACCCCATGGGGTAGGAGTTTACACGTACTGTGTTGTACACAAAACACATGCATGTGTGCGTGATTTTTGTACTGAACTGCTCTCAGCAAATTCTCTGGCGTTGCCATGCTCTTGTTGCAAAGCAACAGACACGAAGTTGTGCTTGTGCATGACTTCGGCCTTGCTTAGAGAGCGTGCTTGCTCTCTCAACGCTAAAGCGCTCCAGCATTAGTATGCCGTGGCTTTGGTGCTGTGTGGCAGAAAACACAAAATCAGTTTATGTTTAATTTGCTACAAGCTAAGATCGCGCTACGCAAATTATTGATTTTAAAAAGGAAAAAATGTTCAGAGGAATGGAAAAATGAGCGGCGCGATCTAAGCTTGTAGCCAACTAAACATAAATTGATTTTGTGTTTTCTGCCACACAGCACCAAAGCCAAAAAGCGAGCACGCTCTCTAAGCAAGAGCCGAAGTCATGCACAAGCAACTTCGTGTCTGTTGCTTTGCGACGTCAGCGTCGAAATACGTCACAGCGGCAGAAAATGTTCAATACAAGCGCAAATAAAAAATGCATATGTATATTTTGCCGACCACTGAACTAGAGTGGCTTATTTTTTACCGCTGCACAAAATTACGGTAAATGCTGAAAAACTATGCGCGGAAACAACCTTTCTCGTGAAAAGTATCAACGAAACTAAAATAAGGTTTGAGTTGCGAAAATTTTTCGGGAATAGCATACCTTGTTTATTCTACCATGGCCCTGACGAGGGCTCGCAAACACAATGCAAAGCAAAAACAAACGAAATTCGAAATTGCTTCATATTGCTTTGCTTTGCTCGAACACAACACAGCACAGATCCTTGCTTTTGGTTTGGTCGAACCGAACCTAAGTGAACGCAAAAACGTCACAACACAGCTCGATCGAACTCTTGCTTTTGCTTAGTATACTTTAATAAAATGTTGTACATATATCAATATACAAATCCTGTATGAAAATGGAATTAAAATTTTATTTTATATAAATAAAAAGGATTATTATTATTTTTTTTTTTCATATAATTATAAAGTAGAAGTTAATTCGAAGTTATAAAGGGTTTGTAGCCAGAGCAACGTAGACCTTCAGGATGTCATTACAAATTATTGTCACTTTATTGTTTTAAGCTAACTAAAAAATAAAAACAAATTTGAAAACAAAAAACATTTTTAATATTCGTTAAGGAACTTGAAATATTTTTAATTTAGGAAGGAACATTCATATAAAAGCAATACCGTTCTCAATGCATGAACATCAACATAAGCGCAGCCAGAGCTAATGCTTGCTTTTGCTTAGTTATTGTTGTACACCGCAGCTTTTGCTTGTATACGCATATTTGCAAATGTGATACGGTAGTGGCTGTGGATGAGAGGAATGAGAGTTTGTCTCCCAATCCAATGAAACAGAGATCAAATTCCAATGTTTTTTTTTTTTATCATTTTTGATATTTTTTTAAATTTTCCTTTTTTTTGTCAAGAAAAAGGTGTATTTTTCAGCACAAACTTTGAGGTTTTGATCTGCTCAAACAAAAAGATTGCGTTACGTGCATTTGATCGCGTACCAACAGGCTTATTTTTGCAGGGTGTAATAAAAAGGTAGCAAGAGTTTCAAGGCATTCGTGAATTCATTATTATTTATATATTTAATTGATTTAAATATATATTAAATAATAAAATTACTTAAGAGCTAGAGTACTAGAAACAGTGGCCTTATAACTTGCAGTTAATAATAACGCAATGACCAAAACTCTGTTGGTTTTGTTTCGGCCAAAAATGTCTTGTTGTGTGCGCCACTTGCGAAACCGTTCAGCATAATGATAGCTAAATACTCTTCTGACTGCGGCTGAATTTGTGAACATAGCCGAAAGCCAACAACGAAGCTTAGAGCCGAGTTCAATTGTAAGAACACGAGAATTGTATGTGCTATTTTTAGATTTTCCTTTTTAACTCTCTCTGCTCGCCCGCACCATGGTATTTGCGTTTTGCGTTACACTTCTTAGAGTTTATAATGTCATTGGGCTGCCGGCCTTGGCTAACAAGCGCTGAACTGAATTTGCTCGAGATTCAAATTAAATGTATTACTTAACCATCATTTTTGACTTCTTTCTTCTCTATTTCAATTAGAATGCAATTTATTTTTTGTAGTTTAAAAAAAACAACAACTAATCATTTTACATGACAGTTTTAGGGAAAACAAATGTAAATATGTAAACATATCTAGATTTTTTTTTTTAATTTAGTTAATTATAAAATAAAGTTAATTATGTAAACTGATTTGATGCAACAATGTCTAAAAAATAAAATGAAAAATGTTTTTCTTTATGTTAAAAGATCACAAAAATCCTAATAAAATTGGAAAATATTGTCTACAAAATGAGTCCTCTATCACTTTTTTAGGATTAATAGTTTTCCAGCAATCGAACAAATAAGCCGCATGCAAACGCCACTTTTGTTCTACGCCGCCTACTTGCGTGGCAAAGCAAATAGCCGCCGGCAAAATATCCTTTCCTCTGTCAAAATTAAATTTTCCGTTCAAAAAATCTAAACTAAACTAAGTATATGAAGTAACTTATGAAAACACATGACAGTTTAGGCACATACTATTTTCTTTGAAGAATGCAAATAAAAAAATTAATTTGTATTATTTTAATGGTAAACAAAAACTAATGTTATAAACAACTTTGCATTAAGGAGAAGATTTAGTTGCAGCAACGCAAATAAAACTATTTGTCTTGCTGATGATTTAATTAAAAATTATAAAGAAAATAATTTAGGCTTCTTTTTATTTATTTTGCAGTCAGGGACTAGGCGTTACACTCTAGATTTATATAAAATACTTATCATAACATAGGGTACCGATTGAACAAAAAAGTTCCTAGGCCTGTGCATAAACATCAAAACAAAAGCAGCAAGAAGCAGAGCCCAAGTCCACGCAGAAACGTCACAACAAACGCCAATGCTTGCCTTTTTGGTTTGATCGAGCCTAAGTCCACGCAACACAACACAACACAAAACGAGCCAATGCTTGCCTTTGCTTTTGCTTTTGCCGAGCCCAAGTCAATGCAGAAACATCAACACAAAGCACATTTTGTGTTTGATTTTGGTTTTGCGCAAACCGAGCCCAAGTCCACGTATAATCTTTCAACGGGAAAAAAAAAGCTCGGAGAGAATTTTCACCTCTGTCTATTTTGTACTCTCTGGAAAGATTCAATTAACAGCTTACGGCTTATGTTATTATAATCCCACCAAAAAACATTTTCATGTAAAATGTTGCCAAGACGAGAACATATAACTCGCACTGTCAAAAAGTTATAAGATCTCATATAGAGCCAAGCTTCTAACTCTACACGCCCTAACTCTACAAGGCCTATTTTCACAAACTCTACACCTTAGTCAAAATATGTCACTCTGATCATACTTTAGGTAACTTTGGGGGGTCTCCGACGTCTCCTTCTGTACGTTACATACATTTTCGGCTTGCACAAACACAATATACGCTTTGTACCATACGGTACAGGGTATACAAATTTTAATTTATAATTGTTACACAGACAACCAGGCCTGTTCTAGACTTCGACTTGTTTTGAAAAGTCATAACGAGTGCATTCCGACAAATGGTGTTCTAGATTTCGACTGAGTTCGAATCGATTTCGAATTGTTTTCATTTCGAATGCTATCGTTTGTATAGAACAGCTGTGTGAAAAGGTTGTTTATCTTTTTGATTTTTTTAGTTCAAATTTTTAACCAAAATATAGGTACAATAAAAACTGAAAAATGCCATAAGCATTTCACAACACATTTTACTCTATCGCTTAGCACTTCATTTTTTGCCCCTTTGAAAGTTTATTATTACAAATAACTACAATGAAAGCGGCTCATTGTTCGTTGTTTTAAAAGTGCGCCAAATTGGTAGCAAATTGCCAGCTGACCAAAAAGCCAGCTGTCGATAAGTTCACATTGTAGAGTTGCCACAAGTTTTCGAACAACTAACTAAAAAATTTATTTCTTCATTCTGCCAACATCTTTCTGAGAGAGAAATTTTGTTTCCTTATTTACAAATTTTGTACAATTTATTTTATATACATATTTTAAGCCATCCATTAATAAAATTATCTTCGAATTTACTTGTTTAACGCGACAACACATAACTTTTCGAAGTTCTGTTTTGTCTAAATCCGGAACACCTTACTTTCATTCCACTCGTTTTGGTTTTGCATGTACACACAATTAGAATAGACATTTTTTGTAATAAAAATATATAATGAAAATTAGCCTTGATTTGTTCAACTGAGCACATATAAATTTCCTTAAAACATTAAAAAAAATAACAAAAATAATTTTTGTGACATTAATGCGTTTATTTAACTAAACAAAGCAAACAGGCCTGTTCTAGATTTCGACTCGTTTTGAAAAGTCATAACGAGTGCATTCCGACAAATGGTGTTCTAGATTTCGACTGAGTTCGAATCGATTTCGAATCGTTTTCATTTCGAGTGCTATCGATAACCTTTTGTATTGAACAGCTGTGTGATATCGATAAGTTCACATTGTAGAGTTGCCACAAGTTTTCGAACAACTAACTAAATAACTTATTTTTTCTTTTTGCCAACATTTTTCTGAGCGAGAAATATTTTTTATTTATTTACAAATTTTATACAATTTATTTTATATATATATTTTAAGCCATCCATTAATAAAATTATCTTCGAATTTACTTGTGCAACACGACAACACATAACTTTTCGAAGTTCTGTTTTGTCTAAATCCAGAACACCTTACTTTCATTCCACTCGTTTTGGTTTTGCATGTACACACAATTTTCATAGACATTTTTTGTAATAAAAATATATAATGAAAATTAAACTTGATTAGTTCAAGTGAGCACATCTTAATTTTCTTAAAGCATTAAAAAATAATACAAAATGAATTTTAGTGGCATTAATGCGTTTATTTAAGTAAACAAAGCAAAAAATTTTTCATTTCGACAACTGAGAGCCAAACTTTTCAAAACGAGTCGTCTCTTGTCGGAATCGAAATCCAGAACACCTTTCATTTCGATTCCGACAGTTTTTGTCGGAATCGAAATCTAGAACATGCCTGAAAATACTTTTAATTTCGACAGCTGAGAGTCAAACTTTTCAAAACAAGTTGACTCTTGTCGGAGTCGAAATTCAGAAATTCACCTTTCATTTCGATTCCGACAGTTTTTGTCGGAACCGAAATCTAGAACATGCCTGAAAAACTGATTGATATATACAGAGGTGGGCACGAAAAATAACGGAAAGAGCACTTTTTGCTTGTGCGCCTATCTTTCGCCACAGAAAAGACATAACGGAAAGAGCACTCAGTACAAAAAACGCCTTGGACATTTTTGCACCGAGTGCTCTTTCCGTTAGGTCTTGTAAGTGGCGCCTGCCAGACGCACACGCAAAAAACCGAGAATGTTACAAAAACAAAATACACACAGTGTGCGCTTTTATGGCCCTACTCGAGCATCCTTTTTTCGACCTTTTTAGACCGTAACGGTAGTTTTTATTGGTGCTCGCGACGAAAAATTCGCACAAGTACACTGAGCACAGAAATATAGTTAATTTGGCAACTGTAAGACCCAGTAATTTTTTTGGTAAATTAAAATTGTCATATAAACTCATATGACTTTTCTGTTTCTTTGAATGTGTTGCAAAATTTTGTCAGTGTACACGCACAAGCAGATCGTCGGCGACGCGCCGAGTTTACAAAAACAAAATACACACAATGTGTGCCTTCGCTCGACTCGCAGCAACTTACAAAAACAAAATACACACAATGTGTGCCTTCGCTCGACTCGCAGAATATTACAAAAACAAAATACACACAGTGTGCGAGTTTTATGGCCCTACTCGAGCATCCCTTTTTAGACCGTAACGGTAGTTTTTATTGGTGCTCGCGGACGAAAAATTCGCACAAGTACACTGAGCACAGAAATATAGTTAATTTGGCAACTGTAAGACCCAGTAATTTTTTTGGTAAATTAAAATTGTCATATAAACTCATATGACTTTTCTGTTTCTTTGAATGTGTTGCAAAATTTTGTCAGTGTACACGCACAAGCAGATTGCCGGCGACGCGCCGAGTTTACAAAAACAAAATACACACAATGTGTGCCTTCGCTCGACTCGCAGCAACTTACAAAAACAAAATACACACAATGTGTGCCTTCGCTCGACTCGCAGAATATTACAAAAACAAAATACACACAGTGTGCGATTTTTATGGCCCTACTCGAGCATCCTTTTTTCGACCTTTTTTCTTGATGTTGTTGTAGTGCTCTTTCCGTTATTTTTCGTGCCCACCTCTGGATATATACATCGATATCACGATACATACAAAGGCGGTGTTAACGAGATATGTTAATTGCTAATTGATTTCGTGTGCGCACTGGGAGTCAAATGACTTACTTAATTTAAATTTGTAAAATTAAGACTTTAAAATATATAATTAATGTTGAAAAACACAACAATTATTTACATTGACAAGTTTGCAAAATAGTTTCAGCTAATAAAATATATACGGGGGTGCCACAGAAATTTTTAACGATTTTGGCAACGGCTTGAAACCAAATCTTTAAAAGGTGTCACAAAAATCTCAAAGATTTAGTTTTCCGACAATCAATTTTGAATGTTTACGCTCTTGCAAGAATGGCAGCAAGGGGTTGCTACTTTCCAAAAAATAATATAAACCATTTAGACACTTTTTCAAAGAAATGTTTTTGACAGTGAACCAAGAAAGTTTATTCTTACATTAAGCGTTACTTTTCAGAAAATTTTTCATTATTTTGCTTTTTATTTGAACGAAATAAATTTAAATGAAGTTTGAATATTTCTACCGACCAATACAAGAGTTTGTATGACAACCCTACAGCTCAACAGCTGTCCTCAGCGTTGTGAATGGCAAATTTCGTTTGTTTACATTTGCAAATTTGCACGAAAATAGAAAATAGTTTTTTAAATGCCAGTTGCTTGATTATTAGGCATTGAGGCCTTACAAAAGACACCCAAACAAAGAAAACGTCGAGCGAAGAGGTCGAAGAACCTCTAGATCGCTTCATAGTACAGTAAAAATAGGTTTTGACCTGGAGAAAATTGCACACTGGAATTTCTCTTGCTTAATGTATTAAGGACCATCCAAAAAGTCTAAAACCAAATTGGAGACCTCCTCCCCCCGTAGGGTTTTCCGTTATTTTGGCATATGTTTGAGCCCATTTATCTCGAAATCTATAAGCCGTAGACAAAAACTTCCAAGGCAGAAAATGTTTAAAATAAAATTTATAATTTTTTCATGTTTTTCAAGGCACGGGAAGAATTTAAAGTGTCATAACGTGGAAACTAATAGAGATACTTACATGATTCAAAAACCAGTCTTGTGTACTTTTTTGAGATCTACAATTTTTTGATACACACCAAAAACAAAAAAGGGCAAGGAGGTGGGTAAAAATACAAAAAACTACGTTGTAGTAACTTTGGCGCCCACTGCCGCCTAAAATATGAACTTCTGGGTATACCTTTCAGTACAAATAAAATTTTAAATTCAATTTTAAACATTTTCTGCCTTGGAAGTATTTGTGTACGGCTTATAGATTTCGAGATAAATTGGCTCAAACATATGTCAAAATAACGAAAAACCCTACGGGGGGAGGAGGTCTCCAATTTGGTTTTAGACTTTTTGGATGGTCCTCAATACATTAAATAAGAGAAATTCCAGTGTGCCATTTTTTCTAGGTCAGCCCCTGTTTTGGTCTATTTTTACTGTACTATCAAGGCTGTCATACAATCCAGCAAAGGTTGCAACAATTATGTATGCTGTACACTGCATAACTGTGCCAAACAAATTAAGTGAAATTTTAATATAAAACACACACACTGAAGAAAACAATAATGCAAATAGTTATGAAAATTCGAATTCTAATTGTTGTGCCCTTGTGGAAGTTGGATTTAGTATTTTCGATGCACTCGCCAATTATTTAAAACAACTTCATATTCAATAAATATTTCTTCATTTATTAAAATCATTTGATTAATTTTAATATTAATATGCTGTTGTGGCTTTATTCTCCTTAGGTTTTCATTTTGAACTTAAACTGCTAAGCTATTGGCACTCACAGCCATGCGTAAAACGCATGGAGAAAAAGGCGCACGGCACTTTTTTATTTAACTATGCATTAAATTCGTAGTACTTCATAATGACAACTTAGTTAAATAAAAAAGGAAAAATTTCTTAACTTTCATTTAACATCAAAAACATCTATTAATATGCTAAAATAATAACTTTGAAATTTTATTACTTAGTACAGCAACTAGGTGGCAACTCATTTCGCAAAAATGAAAATCATGAATTAAATAAAACATTAGCAGGCCTGTTCTAGATTTCGACTCGTTTTGAAAAGTCATAACGAGTGCATTCCGACAAATGGTGTTCTAGATTTCGACTGAGTTCGAATCGATTTCGAATCGTTTTCATTTCGAGTGCTATCGATAACCTTTTGTATTGAACAGCTGTGTGATATCGATAAGTTCACATTGTAGAGTTGCCACAAGTTTTCGAACAACTAACTAAATAACTTATTTTTCTTTTTGCCAACATTTTTCTGAGCGAGAAATATTTTTTATTTATTTACAAATTTTGTACAATTTATTTTATATATATATTTTAAGCCATCCATTAATAAAATTAAGTTCGAATTTACTTGTGCAACACGACAACACATAACTTTTCGAAGTTCTGTTTTGTCTAAATCCAGAACACCTTACTTTCATTCCACTCGTTTTGGTTTTGCATGTACACACAATTTTCATAGAGATTTTTTGTAATAAAAATATATAATGAAAATTAACCTTGTTTCGATCAAGTGAGCACATCTAAATTTTCTTAAAGCATTAAAAAATAATACAAAATGAATTTTAGTGGCATTAATGCGTTTATTTAAGTAAACAAAGCAAAATACTTTTCATTTCGACAGCTGCGAGCCAAACTTTTCAAAACGAGTCGACTCTTGTCGGAATCGAAATCTAGAACACCTTTCATTTCGATTCCGACAGATTTTGTCGGAATCGAAATCTAGAACATGCCTGTAGATTTTTCAAAACATAAAGATAAATAACAGTTTCTTTAAATAAAATATGTTTTGATGGTGAATTGAATCATATCTCATCCAATTTTGTCAAAGATTTTGAACCGTTGCAAATCATGTCTGTGGCACCAAGAATAGGAATTGCAACGAAATTGACAAGAAATGGTTTTCTGTGGCACCCCAGATAATAAAAGTAGCGTAGAAAAATTAGTACTTCAATCGCGTGCTTGTACTGCACGTGAATTTTAGTTGCTTTTTTTTTGCTATTGAATTCTACTGTACAATAGTGTTATACACCATGTTGTTCAGCATGATGTTTAGTTGCGTAATTGTGAATTAAAACTCTACTGTGCACCTGAAGTAAACATAGTACTGGCATTACTTAATTAAAAGGTAATGAAGATCATTCTTCTTTACAGGTTGGCTGTTGGCTGGGTAATAGACTGAGTTCGAATAGCATGACTCACGTACTCCACGTTGTTTTAGAAGACGTTTAAAAGTCTGATTTCCTTTTTTCGAATCTTACCTACGGGGCAGCGTCCAGTCACGCTTCCTTCAATAGAGGTATAAATTATAAGATTCGACAAAATTATTTATGAATAGGTGTTAATTGTATTACATGTTTAAAATAAACTTTTATGCTAAACGGCAATGTGTGACGTTCTATTTTTAGATTTTATGCCATGGGCTTCCTTTGTGTACGTAATCAGTTTTTTAGTTCTCTTCATTAAATCATTAAACTGCAGGTAAACGAAACGTATATTTAAGTGCCAGTGCAGTGAAAATATAAAGATTTTTGATCAAGTAAGAAACCGTAGATGGAAATGATGTACTCTATATCTTTTTCACTGCCTAACCCTTTGCATTCAATTGATCTGGACTTTTTTAACTTAGATCGGCTTATAAATCGACAGAAGACAAATACCATTTTGATATTACTTTTGGCGTGTTTATTGTATTACAGTTTCAACCTTTTAAGCTCTGAAAAACTGTTGCTTTGAGATATCCTGTACCATCATATTGTACTCAAATATGATGGTAAGTTGGTTACGATATCTTTATAAACAAACAAAAAAAGGACAAATGTTGCACCGAACACGTTTTTTTAACCGATTTGACAAAATTTGGTACAGTGTCTAGCTATAAAAAATGTAATATAGTCGAGTACCCTTTTGACCTTCATACAAATTTTTCCATTATACCGTGTACCTAAAGGTTCTATACTACTACTTTAAAAGATTTGTGCACTGTATGAAAAGGACAGAAGAGGCGTCGCAGAATCCAAGTGCTATATACCAAAATGCTAATTATAATCTCGGGAAGCGATTGACCACCTGGATCTCATTTCGTTGTTGTAATTTCTCTTAATCATAGGCGAGCAATGCCAATGCAAATAATAAAAACAATTTCGCGCGTTCTATCTGTTACTTTCTTAGCTCACGAGCAACGCAACAACACTTGAAGTATTAACACTATTTGTTGTTGGCCCACTGATTTTTTTCACTGGAATTTTGTTGTTGTTTTTCCTTTGTGCTCTGTGAAATCTTGCACTTAGCGAGCGACTTATTTATTCGATTTCTGGAAAAATATTAATCGTAGAAAAGTGATGGAGGACACATTTTGTAGATAAATTCAATTACTTTAACAAAATATTCCGGAAAATATCGTTAATGACAATGGCACTTAGTTTAAAAGCCATGAATTTGCATACTTTCTTTCTAAATGTGGCATAAAACATTTGTGTACCGCGTCTATTCACCGCAAGCCAATGCAGCTTACCGATATATTTATGCACCTTTAAGATAAGAGAGAATGGGATCTGTATCTTAGCAGTATTAATTGTTCGTTGAGAAACCACTTGCACCAATCTAAAGGAACATCTCCGTCTTTTGGTTTATTTGGACAGCAGATGGTCACACACTCCAAAGACTACCAATTGTTAAAGAAGGTGGACTTACTAGCCGAATGCAGCATTAAGTTAGATACATCTGATGAGTATAGTAGGATTCATTCAGATATTCAATCGTATATGAAAAAACCTTATCGTAAAAACCAGCGAACTTATGATTTTCTCGTTCTTTCGAATTGGGCCAAGAAGTAGTAAAACGAAATTTTGTGTTAAGTAGCAAGGGATCATCCATAAATAACGTGACGTTGATTTTCGTCAAAAATACGCATTAGGAACATACCAAGCAAAAGATATTTGGTAGTGACTATTATCACCCTTTTTCAGTTTTTATCTACATCGTAGAGACTAGGATTAAATCTGTGCTGTAGGTTTGCAGCAAGCAAGTGGTTTTGATTTATTATTTTTGCAAACAAGTCCACAAACTGATTGGCAACTATCGGCAAAGTTAGCTGACAATTAATACAATATTGTGGAACATCGATAGCTACCGATCTGGCTACGCATATGCAGTGTCACCAAACATCGATAATTATATTGCTTATAAGCAACAGCTGATTATGCTACGAGGGTGGCAAGGCTCAGCTTTTCGTATTAATTTCCTTCGGGCGGAAACATTCGTTTTATTTGTCGCAACCAAGCCAATAAGAGGTATTTATCTAATCCGACAACACTAAGTGATACGTAGAAAAGTGATGATGGACTCATTTTGTAGATAAATTCAATTACTTTAACAAAATATATAGGTAAAATTTCCGGAAAAACCTACTTTCAAGATATTTACTAACTATTCGAAAAACACCAAAAACTATTTCCATTTTTTAGATTTGAACGATCATTGTAATTGAACTTATTTATTTATTTGGTAGATTAATCAACAATTACGATCTGAAAACCATGACTCTAAGTTGTATAGAAAAAAGATATCATGCAAAAGCCGTACCAGCTTATATTGCCATGGGGTTACCACGCCCCCTCCAACAAACATAAAAACTCGGATTCAGACTTAGGACAGGGTCCTAAACAATTCCTGAAAGTTTCACCGCCTTTTTTCCAGCAGACGTCGTTTTTGAGCCTTCGTTTCTATATTCTAATGAGCCAACTCATTTTCAATCTGATACAAATAGTCATTCATCTACACTAGATTACTTCCTCACAAATGTATTTGAGCATTAGCTCTGACCACCTACCGGTCGTAATAACTTAGAACAAATCTCCTTTCCTTACTGATTACCGCTCACCTGGCTATAAAAATGCCAATTGGAATCGCTCCAGTCAGCAAATGTTCCTAAATATAATATATTTTCAATCACGTTTATAAATGAAACTGACTCGATGATATCAACTTTTACGAACGTTGCTAATTCTGTAGATGTCTGTATTCCTTAAAAAAATACCTATTGTTCCTCAAAAACCACTTCCTCAATTCACTGAGCTCCTTATTACCCAAAGAAATCACTTCTTTCGTCTTTGGCAAAGATATAGAAATGCTAGCGATCTCTTCTAAAGTAGGTAGAAAACAATCCCCTCCCTTCTGATGAAGCTGGATAAAAATTCCTCTCAGTTTTGAAATCTAACCCAAAATCGTTAGGGAAAAGAACAAAAAGATGTCAACGTTTTAAGAGGGTAGTCAACGCTTTATCACAAATAGAGCAAAATTGGATCTCTTAGCTACTGAATAACTTTTCTAATAACCTAAGTGATGCACAATCAGACAGCGTTAAACGGCGCCTAATGTTATCTGCCTTACCACAAACAGGGGAAAACAATGTCACAAAAGAAAACCCCAGGTATGGATGGTATCAATAACAATGTTCTTAAACATCCACCAAGAGTTGGTCTGTAGTTTTTAACAACTATTCTTAAGTATAAAGAGGGCGTACGTTAAAGTCGGGAGTGGACGACTTTGGGATACCCTGTACCACCACATTGCAACCAAATCCGATACATTGATGAAGAATTCCAAAACATATTACTTTGTTAAATTTGGCTACGATATTTTTATAAACAAACGAATTATTCATCTAAAACTTTTTGTTTTTTTCGGAGTCCTCTGAAACACCCCTATGGGAGCTATATAATATAACCCGGATGTCAAAAAAATAAAATAAACTTGTCTCCTATGGAATAAAATGATCTGAAAGATCTAGGCGTTCATAGGGACGGACAGACAGACAGACGGAAATCGGTATATCGCCTTTTCTAGTCACCCTGATCATTAGGTAACTTAAGGGGGTCTCCGACGACTCCTTCTTTATGTTACACACATTTTCGGCTTGCACAAACTTAACTTTGTACCATACGGTACAGGGAACAAAAAAAGTATTTATTGCAACATATTTTGTTTAATTTTATTTAATCAATCGAGTTGGCAGCACTGACGCGTACGGTCACACAATTTATCGTGTGCTAATATAAAAAGTTAAAATAAAATTTATAAAATCTATGGAAAAGTCCACCTTCGTGGAATCGCATTCGTAACAGTGAATACAAGTGGTTATATATTATATAAAACTATAGTTTACGTTCCACCAATTACGGTGATTAAAAATCCAGTTCTCGTGACTGTCCTAACAGGATAAGGTATCTTACATTAAGAGAAGAACCGAAAATAAGTTTACTGCACCTAAAGTCAGGCAGTATAAAACAAGTCCACGTTTAAGCAGTCTTAGCGCTTTTCCTAAGCTTCAGGAACACGTTGTAGCTCCAGAAACTCCAATATGGCCTGCACCGAATTACTCTGAAAACCGGAGTGATGACCTTTTTTTAATAGTAGAAATAAAAAATGTAACATTTGAGTTGATTAAAAACCTGAAAAATTGTGAATCGAAAGCAGACCAGTTGGAGGTAGTAACTTCTCTAGCTCTTAAATTTCTAACATAATGTCTGATAAAATTTCTATAGTAACTTGGAACGCTAGAGGCGTTCGAAACAAAAAAGAAGAATTAGACATAAAAGTCGCTTTTGATTCTGTCTGGCATGAGGGACTTATTTTCAAAATGAACAGATTGAACTTCCCAACAGGACTCACGAAAATAATCTATAGTTTCCTCAAAAGTCGAATTTTTCAAATCAAAATCAGAAAATATAAGCATTAAAGCTGGGTGCCCACAGGGATCATGTCTATCCCCAATTCTCTACAACATATTCACAAAGTGGCTGCCCTATGTCCTCGATAGCCTCACGAATTCTATCTTTGAGGTCTTGAATCGACGCTGGGCAAGAAGAAGGAAGAAGTCGCAAGGTGTTAAATCACAAGATCTCGGTGGCCAATTGTGATCACCTCTTCGAGAGATAACACGGTCCGGAAACTTTTCCCGTAAAAGAGCAATGGTTTCGTTGCTTGTGTGGCACGTAGCGCCGTCTTGTTGAAAGTAAACGTTGTCCAGATCAATACCATCCAACTCTGACCATAAAAAATCATTAATCATCTCTCGATAGCGCAATCCATTCACCGTAACTGTTGATTAATGTTAATTGATATTAAAAATGATTTTTAAATTATAACAATATTATACCAACAATGTTAATATTTAAGTAGAAAAGGCACTAATAGCCTGAACTCTTAACATTATCAAATTATACACAACACACACTCTCTGTAACATTATAAATGTGTAATAAATTGAATTAAATTGAATTTTACTTAATGCCCTATTTTATAGTTGCTGTCCTGTCAGTTTAATGGTGTGATCGTTAGAATGAGAAGCAAAACAATGGTTTGACATCATGCGCAGAATACCTCTACCATATTTGTTTCATTTAACCCTTTTTGCTTTTATGTAAATTTGTATGGGGTCGAAAAAAACGTTCTGGGGCTTTCAGCGGTTTTCATTATATGGGTCATTCTAAGCAACTTTGCCCAAGAAACAATAAGTTTAAATCGAATTTCGGGTCGACCAATTTTTAAAAATAGTTTTTTTTTTTTCAAATTATTAAAAAATCGACTTAGACATTGCATTTAACGTTATTGCAAAAAACGTTATTTTTCTCTAGCCAAATGGGTATTTGGGGGTATTTGGGGTCGAGGAATTCATTTTTGAAATTTTTTTTTATTTTGGGGGCCGCCAGAGGGTGCTTTTGTAAAATCGTCCTCTTTGACGATCTACATAAATTATGTTGAATTTAAGACAAAAGGTCGATCAAATTCAAAAAGGAATATTTTTCCCTTGATTTTTTTTTCAAAATTTCAACTTAATATTTATGTGTAAATGCGGAAAGACGAGTATTAGAAAAGAATCCAGATTACTCATTATTGAAAGTCTTTCTTGCTTTCAAGTCAAGGGGTTTTTCACGGCTTTCTAAGGTCACCATCATAACTTGATGATGTTGATGATGTGAATAGGGTGTGAGTCATTTGCATCATCCTGCACTGCGACCAGCATTTAGATCTTTTGTGCACTCGTATATAGCTCAAGTGCTGTTTATTATTTTGGTAAAGGCAATAATTTCCTTTAGCGATAGGGTTTGGTATTCCTCTTCTTCCAATGTGTAGCTGTTTAAAAACTTTGCTCTGCGTCTAGTTAGCGCTGAGCTATTGGCTTTTAGGTGCTCCATGGTTTCATCCTCTTCTTTGCAATATCTGCATGTTTCAGTAGTAGATAGACCTAGTTTGGCCAAGTGGTATCTACATGGGTAGTGGCCAGTAAGGGCACCACATAGGATGCGTAGGTCACTTCTATTTAATTCATGGGTTTTTACCTCTCTTTACCTCTTTTCTGGTTTTTTCCGAGATAATGTTTGTGATATCGTTTTTGTAAAGCCATACAGCGGACTAGGTCTTGTGAAGAGCATCTCCACTCCTTTTTTGGCTTGTATCGCGCTGATTCACTACTCCAAATCCTTTGTGCCCAGATACCCATATAAGTTTTACCTTATTATGAGTTGTTGTGAAATTCAAGAACAGATTTGAACATAAATTTGTAGTTGTTAAGGGCCTTAAGTACCGCTTAGGTGTAAGATAGAATGTATATTTTTATTCTTTGCACATTGCGGTTAGTCTCTGTGTTGCAGTGTTTATTGCAAACAGTTCGGCTTCGAATATATATTGGAGACCGACTACCCTTGCACCTACTCCTTCGTTCATTTTGGAACCATTGGTGTACCATTTTTGGGTATCATCCCGCACCCAGCTTGGGTTATTTTTCCATTCGTCCTTTGTGGGTATAAAGATTTCGTAGCTTTTAGTTGGGCTAACTACTGGTACTATCTGGTTGTTGAAAGTAGCAATTTGCTTTGCGTCCTTTGCTCAGTTTAGAATTTCGAGGTGACTGAATGACTGAACCATATAGTATCGTTGGTATTATCATTTGTTTGTAGATCCATGAGGACATTTTGGGGCTGAAACTCAATGTTCTACCAAGGAGTTGTCTCTTCGCCCATATTTTTTAAGTAGCCTTTTGTATTGGGTTTTCTAGATGTTGTTCCTACGACAGCTTTTTATCGATTGTTAGGCCTAGGTATTTGACTTCATCCTTTAATGGTACCTTTTATAAATAGATTTGGGATGTTATTAATGCGTCATTTGTGTAGGAAACGATGGTAGTTTTGGTTGGGTTGATAGACAACCCTTTCCATTCACACCATTCCCAGGTGATTTATAAAGCATCCTAATACACCTCCTTGTGGACATCCTTTGACTGCACTTACACTGATCGAGACAATACCAAGTTCGGCTGTTATCACCCTGTTTTGTAACATTTGGTAAATCCTGTTTATTAACAATGGGTTTGCTCCTATTTTGTTCAGGGCACGCTTCATTGATTTAAAGCTGGCATTGTCAAAACCACCTTCTATGTCCATGAAGGCACACAGGCATATTTCTTTCGACTCTTTTGCTTTTTCTAAATTTGTTAACAGCTCAAGTTTAGCCGTCATTGTGGTTTTTCCTTTTTGGTATGCAAATTGCAATTTGAGTAGCGGATTTGTTTTTAGCAGATCCGTTCTTATATGGTGATAAATTAGTTTCTCCAATATTTGGAGTATAAATGATGATAGAGAAATGGGTCTATATGATTTCGGTTCGTTTGGGGGCTTGCTACCACCCTTCGGTATAAAAATTACTCTTGCCTCCCTCCATCTTTTAGGAATGTAGCACAGTTTCAGACAGGCTCTGCATTTAAGGTTCGTTGTACCGTTTTTTAGTAAGGCCGGAAAAATTAAATGAGGTCTTGGAAGGATTGTATTCGTCCTTTGAGAGATGCCCTCGCCTGTGTTGAGGTTACAGCCCGGGAAATGAGTTCTGATTTGAAGCTCTATTGTTTCTGCAAACGTTGTCGTGGCTGTACCTTTTGGATATTTTAAAGTTGCAATATTTTCTGTCTTAGCATTCGAGAGAGTTTTGTGGATGCTGGCCGTTGTCGGTACGTCCATTAGATTTTCGCAGAAGTTTTTGATTATTCCATGAATGTTAAGCGAGGTTAGGGTGAGGTCTATAAACTCCAACCTTATAGCATTTACAAAAGTGGGGCAGTTCCCGGTATTAGCTATGGCTAGTTTGTTAGTTATTATGTATTCTAAGAGAGACTCACCCCTCTCATTTGTGTCGGAGTTGCCCCAGACGATATTGTGGGAGTTTGCGTCGCAGCCAATGATGAGGGGTATATTCTTCCCCTTGCACCACTAAACCAGACGGATTACTGTGTTGGTCGATAACAACCTCGTTGCGTACCCCCAGGCGGTTGACTTCCATGAGTATGGCTACTGTGTCGCCATCCAGAAAATCTGAGATTTGAAGAAATTTTATATTTTTGTCTATAAAAATCGCTGCTCTGTGTCTGTCGGCTAGATCAACATACCGTTTTTGTTAATCAGGCCGCATATCTTACCCGTCCTGATCAAGGGCTCGTGGATTAGCCCTATTTGTGAGGTACCCAACGCAAACCTCCTATCTAATTCTGCAGTTGCAGCTTTAGCATGTTGGAGATTTGCTTGGATACACCTCAGGGGTTTGACTTCTATAGTGTTGGCAAGCGTCTTTGCAACTTCCTCAAGACTCATATCAGTGTCAGCCACTTCTTCAGCATCCTTTTCCTTCTCACCATCCGCCTTCAGTTTGAGTTGGACTTGGCCGAATTTATACAATATAATGCCTTTGGTCTCCTCCTTTTTAGCAGGCGACTTCTGGTCGACTGCTAGTACTAGCATGGCACTGGTGCCTTTGTTTGTGATCCGCGTTTTGTTTTTTAACAAACGACAGGATCGTTTAAATTTCCGTCGTCCCTGCATTAGGGAAGTATCTTTTGAATGAGGCATCTTTTCTTCCTCTATAGCCCATAGTGATGCACTCTCCCATGGTGTTATTGTTAGTGCCATCTGCTTTACCCACTCCGCCGTTTTTTCGTTGCTGCAGAGTAGGGTCATAAAGCCCGCTTTATATGCGCATCTCAGGAATTGAGGCGATGTTTCACCTTCATTCCCGTTCAGTACTTTTGTCATCAAGTCATCCTGTATAAGGTCTAATTGCTTTGTGGATATCCCTGAAAGACGGCCTGCTTTGGCGTTTTGTGGTCGCGTGTAGAGTTTTGTGACGTCCACCTGTGTGGTCCCGCAACGACCGTTTGCGATCAGCCGCTTCTGGAGGGGCTTTGACCGAAGAGCGCTGTCTTTTTTTGGCGCATGGGTTCCCCTGGAATTATGGGCTATTTCGCCTGGGCCTTGGCTTCGACAAAGCTGGCACCCTTTTTGAGAAGAATTTTCAACCTCTTTCTTGCTACTCCACATAACCGTTTCTCCTCTTGGCTGTCTGTAGCCGTTTTTCCCACATTTTTGGAGGTTGTGGCAACAACTGCCTCTACCTGACCGCTATGCTCCATGAGCTCTTGCTCTTTTTCCTCGCGTGTATTAAGGCTGCCTTCTGCTTGTTTAATTTTTGTTGTGTTCAAAGAGTTCATTTGATTCTCACCTATCCCTGTCAGCGCAGTAAGAGGTCCCGCCTGGGCACCTCAAGTTCGCATATTAGCGACTGGAATGCTTTCAGTCATTCATCCAGCGGCATACGCTTTTCCACCTTGGATTGGGAGATTTGTTTGACCACCTAACTGAGGGTTGTTACCGCGAGTCACCACGAGGAGGTTGTAGTCGCACTTTCACTCGAAGTACAGCTACGGCACGCAGGCAAAAAGTACCGGGCGTAGCTGACAACCCACCATCATAACTTTTTCACGATTCTAGTCCAAAACTCGTTTCGACTCCCTAGACAAGAACTAAACTTGCCTTACGATTCCTTGTATATGTAACGGAATTTTGGCGTCAAAATGATAGGAAGATCATTGCCTTCTATATGTTGCCGTAGATGTTCTTAAGGAACTTATGATTGAATTATTTTTATTTATTTATTTATAAACAGCTCCTTCCTAATTAAAATTATAGTACGAGCTACGATTAGCTTAAGCGTGAGCCTTATGCTAGCCTTCTTTGGTTATAAATGGTGTTTATGTATATAGCACAATTTTTTATACCCTGTACCTATAGGTACAAAGGGTATACTAGATTTGTGCAATGTATGTAACGGCAAGAAGGAGGCGTGGCAGACCCCAAGTCCTTTATACCAAAATGCTTATCATAACCTCGGGTAGCGATTGATGCCATGTCCGTCTGTCCGTCCGTCCGTCTGTCCGTCTGTATGAACATCAAGATCTCGGAGACTATAAGAGCTAGAGATACGAAACTTTACCAGCTGATGCGCATATTTTCTCAGAAGATCAAGTTTATTGAATCATGTCCATATCTTTCCCCGTTTCCCCGTAGCAGAGTTTCGTGGTTTTTGACTACACCGTTTAATATTTTAGTCTGAAATTTAACAGAGCGGTGCATTGTGGTTGCATGCATCTGTGTGTCAAAAATAAACAAAATCGGACAAATACAACAAAAGTTATAGCCTAAAATGTACAAATTTCACTACCCCTTCCCTATAAATTGCGTCAACATTTGACTCTACGTAATTATTGTAACAAATGAACTAGAATCACAATTTTTGGTAAGCTGATTCATGTGGCTCTAATGAACCAATGTACATCAAAATTTTATCAATGCAGGCCCCACACCCCCCGCAATCGATTTATCGTGTTTTCTCCCACACCCCTCAACACATCCCCTTAAAACTTTCCTCATATACTTTAAATAACTTCTTTGACGTAAATTTCGATTTTCATCAAAATCGGTTAAAATTTGCGGAACTTATAGGTATAAATATCGTTTTGCACCAACAAATAAAATATTCCAATTGGAAAGTTCATAGAAAGAATATGCAGGAATAAAACTTTTTTCGAGAAAAAAAGGTACAGGGTATTACACTGTCGGGCACCGCCTCGACTGTATTACATTTTTTATAAGTAGTGTAGGTGTAAATCAAGCTATATAATTTGCTTTCTTTTAAAAATTTAATAAAATTTGGGATGTTTGTAAGTGAAGGTATGGAAATAGCGTAGAGTTAGGAAAGTATAGTGATTTGGTGTTGAGGAAGTGAGTACAGTGTGTAAGGATGTGCTGCTGGGATAGGGTGGTGTTTGAGTTGCAGAAGTTGCAAAGTGAAGCCAGTGTTTTTTTTTTTGAATAAAAATGTGTCTATGTGTGAGATGGCAGTGTCCCAATCGGAGGCGGAGGAGTTATGTGAGGGCTGTTCGGGTGAGTGAGCTGGGTGAAGAATCCCAGGTTCCTTGTAAATCAAGTAGCCTGTTTTGAAGGCTGTTTGTGAGTTTGTCGTGATTGTTGATTTGATTGTAAATTTTTGTTTTAGAAAGTTTGGTGTAGTGTTGTTTAATGTATTTGTTAATGTCTGAGCAATTGTTGTTGGGTTGCGTTATAAGGGGTAAGTTGTGGGCCTTTTTAACTGCGGAGTCTGCTAGGTCATTACCTTCGATATTCGAGTGACAAGGTATCCAAGGTAGGACTATTCTGGGAGAGTGTTGATGACATCAAGAGCTGAGAGAGAGTCGGAGCAACTACTGTAATTTGTGTGTGAGTTTTCAATAAGGGAAATTGCTTGATGGGTGGCTTTGATTTCTGCTGAAAATATTGAAGTGTAGTGTGGAAGAATGGCCTGATAAATAACTGAGCTCGATGTTGTAATGCTAAATGAACAACCAGATTGAGATTTGGAGCCGTCTGTGAATGGAAATTGGCAAGAGAGACTAGAGTTTTGAAAAGCTAAGAATTCTGTTTTATAAGTTGAGTTGGAGGTGTGTTCTTTGGGCCGATTGCTTAAAGAGATGTTTATTAGGAGGGGGTTGACGGTCCAAGTAGGGTGGTTGTCTTTGTGAAATTTGATAGGCGTGGTGGGTAGTAGTAGCGAATGTGATGACAATAGGTGTAAAGAGGAAGACTAGCGATTATGGATAATGGTTTGAAGAGTGGGGAATCTGATGAATTGAGGATTGATTTATTTAGCTTGGCTATGGGTATTTGAAATCTGGCTCTTCCATAAAGAAATCGTCCATAGTCGATTTTGGTCATGGCATTTATTATGTTGATAAGGGTGCTGTGGTTGAAGTTACATTAGTGATGGGGAAACGCATTTAATGATATTGAGGGGATTTACATGGTTGCTCCAATTTTATCTATTATTGAAAACAATGCCTAGAATCATTATTGAATTATCTCTTTCAAGTGGGGAGGTAGTAGTAGTGAGTTGGAATAGGCAACGGGTTTTTTTTTGCATATGTGAATATGTTTACATTTTTCTATGGATAGTCGGTCTCCTGAGTAATTTCCCCAAGTTAAAAAGTCGTCAAGAAGCGGATCGACGTTTATAGTGCGGGATTTAAAAATTTTTCTAAAAATTTGAAAGTCACTTGTATAGGCGCAAAAGATGAATTGTTTGTGTGAAGCAATAATATTATTTAATTTATTATATGCTATGAGGAAGAGGATAACTGATAAGGAAGATCCTTGCGGTATGCCAGTAGATAAGGGGCGGATGTGGGGTCGGTGTTGGTGTTCTGTTGGACAAAAAGTTGTGTACGTAATTTATTATTTTCATTCCAATTTTCCATTCTATCATTGCCCTTTCTAAAACATGACTGGCGACTATCGAATGATTTGTTAAGAGTCACAAACCACATAAAGTCTGTTGGCGACTATTTTATCTAAGAGCTTAGATAGACAAGAGCTTAAGGAAATAGGGCGATATGATGAGATGAGTGTTTTATTGTAGTTTGGTTTTATTAGTGGGATTATTTTACTTAGTTTTAGCTGATGTGGAATAAAGGATGAGAATATGCTATTATAGAAATCGACTTTTCTAAGGAGGACTGACTTGTGGACATTTTTCAGCATTGGATATGAGATGTGGTCGATACCAGGCGTTTTCCCAGATAATTTACGTAGAGCTATTTGAAGTTCAATTACTGTGAATGGTACTACAATATTTTCAGCTGCAAGCGAGTGTCGGTAGGATATTGTTGGTGAGGTGTTTGATTTATGTTGGTTAAACGTTGGGGAAAAATTTAAGTCATTGGATTGATTAGAGAAGTATTTGCAGAAAGATTCGGCGATATCTTGTTTAAGGTTATGGAGTGTTGAGATATTGGGTCGTAGAGGCAGTGTATGACGAGTTTTGGTTTGGTGCCGTTGATTTCTGTTGTGAAATCATTCATGGCTTTTCGTTTGGCTGCTTTTATATCTTTTTTAAAAATGGCGTTGGACTTTCTATTGTTAAGTATGTTGGGTGAAGAAAGGTTATGGTTGAGTGCGTTCCAGTGAGAATTCCTTATTATTTTGAGATTTTGGAGGTTTGAGGTCCACCATGATACCTTAGGCTTATTATCGTGGTATATTGAGGTTTGTGGAATGGTTATGTTAGCGCTAGTTCGGATAAGTTTGCAAATGCTAGCACATTTTTTGTTGATGTTAGTGCTGATTGGGTTATTTATGTTGAGCTGTTTGGTAGATTCATTAAATTTAGTCCAGTTAGCTTGCTCTAATCTGAATTTGGATATGAAAGGTGGTGGAGTTGAGGTTTGAAAAAGAAAGATTGTGATTGTGGTCACTTCCGAGGAGATTCTTGTCATGTTGCGTTTGTTGCCATTGTTGGCGAAGCTAGATATATTGCTATGTGTGTGAATGTATTGTGTGTACTGAAGTGAGTGGGAGAACCATTGATGAGAATCAGAAATTGTGAGGTGTTTATAAAATCAGCTATGTGCTTGCCTCTAGAGCTATTGGTGGTAGATCCTCATAGCTGATGCCAACCATTCAGGTCTCCTGCAATCGGGGATGCTTCGTGAATATTACCAAAACAGTGAAAAGGTCGTTGGCTGAAAATTTCTTGTTTGGGACAATGTAAGTAGAAACATAGTTAACATAGTGTGGTGTTGATCAGTCGTATTAATTAATTAACAGAGCAGGAGGTCCGGCAGTCCTTCATTCTCTGCTATCGTGTATGAATTGAAGCAAGGTGGAGCTATGAGAGATCACGGATGCAAGAAAGTGTAGCCTGTAACGTCATTATATTGCAGTATATGGGTATATGGCCACCTGCAAACTGAGAATACGAAATTACTTCACTCTCTTTACAACCCAAACGTGGAATCGGGCATCGAACACATGCAGAATCTCACGGCGAACCTGGTCGACATACAGCAATAAAAGAGCAGTAAAACTTTGCTGTCTGAACAGAGCCCAGTGCTCTACCGTCATACGTGCTATCACGGGACATTGGCTGGTGGGGATCCATGCATCCCCCATGACTTCTGTAAAAGCTGTTGCGATGAGGAGGACCTGGAGACAGTTGAACACATTTTCTGTCACTGTCCTGGACTGTTCCGCTTTATAAGGTCACACTTCTTTGATGATTTATCTCAGCTTTCCGAACAGAGTCCAAAATGCCTCTTAAGGTTCATCCAGGCCGCCGGATGGCGGACACATCTCGTATAGGGGACCTCTTGTGTGGGAAACTGAATGAAAAAATTCTTTAAATTTTTAAAATTATCTTTTGAAATAGAACTTTTGGCTGAAATTTAAAAAAAAAAATATGTTCCAAACATAATTGATGGGTAATTTAATTATTTATAATTATTTATAATTAAATTATTATTATTTAATTAAATAATTAGAATAAGTTTGGTAAAACCAGACATATTTGCTTTTAAGTAAGGACTCTTTTTTTACTTTCGAAAAATGTCTTTTTTCGAAATATCTCCAAGGCCGTTCCGTGAAAAAATGGTTGGACTTCGTTTTCGGTTTTAGCGTGTAATTTTTGAGGATACATTTTGCTGTAAACTAGTGTTATTAACCTAAAACTTTGTGTTTTTAAAACAAATTGACATTTTTCACTTTTTAAAAAAATTCCTATTATTTCCACATTTTCTCTCCGATTTTTATAAACAATTATCCATTTTTTTCGCTGTCGATCGAACTTAACAAGCCATGAAAAATACTGAATTGCAATTTTTTTTTTAAAACTGCTGTAAAAAACGAAATATTTCATATGAATGATAAATATCGTTCAAGCCGTAAATTTGACAATAATATTTTTCAAGTATAATCGATTTGTAAATCAATTATGTACAAAAAATTCAATTTAGTACATCCGGAAATATTTGCTTTTAAGTAAATTTTTTTTTAATATCGAAAAATGTTTGCTAGATACTCAAATTTTAATGACTAACAAAAACCAAAATAATGCAGTGTGCGCTCGATAGTGCCACCACTCGATAGTTTAGACTTCGATAGTTGAAACTATCGATACAATCGATATTACTATCGAGCAAAGTGAAATATGGCACACAAAAAAGGGCACATTCTTTAAATAAGTACTATAGAGCAAGTGTGAAAAATTCGAATACTCACAAAAAGAGTATTTCGAACTTTTAACCAGAAACGTTATATTCATGACATTGTAAAAAGAGATGCTTTTAAAATTACATCTTAAAAAACCAAAAAGTGTCCATTCAACAACTAGCAATTATAAAAAAATTATCTAGTAGCTTGTTTTTGTGGCAGAAGACCAACATGTCGACATTTCTAGGTTTCAGTCGAATCCTTATGTCAAAAACTGTTTGGCGACTTCTTCTGAACATCCATCCTCTCACTTTCAGTAGAAAGTGCCCAACACCGTCGTATCCCTGAAAGGCGAATAATTTTTAGTTACATTCTTTATTGTTTATACTAAACTTCCAAAAGCTCAATGGATTTGCATTTTGGCTTAAATTTTGACTGAGCAAATATCATATCATCTACAACTCTTACCCGATTTTAATGATCTTAGACTCGACTTTTCGTAAAAGAATTCTCTTTCAGTTTAAAGCTTTACATAATTTTTAAATATTTTTTTAATGGTTGCTTGTAACTTCTATAATTTTTACTCAATGTGTATATAATCAAAACCTTTCGATCTAAGTGTCTTTCATGTCGGTACAAAATTTTGTTCACGAGATATTGAAAAATAACTGAAATAAGTGCCCAAAATCATGTTTTTCGAAAATATCACGAAAACGGTGCTTAAGAAAAAAAAAGGTTCCCATTTTCGTGTTTCTCGACCCCAAATTACCCTAAAAAACACTTTTTTACGAAGGTTCATTTTTCGTGTAAACTAGTGTTATTTATAAAAAATTTTCTTACTTAAATAATTTTTTATGTTCCCCATCGGATTTGGTGACTCTAAAAGCGTCGGAGGGTCAAAAATGTTCGAAGTGGTTTCGTATTCTTTTTGACATGTTCCGCACTTTGCCAATTTTTTGTGTGTTGATTTATCAAAAAAGTTTTTTACATACAAAAGTATACTATCGATATATCGAACAAAACCATCGATAGTATCCTCAAAATGAAACTATCGATACTATCGATAGTGCCATCGATAGTATTCCACCTCTAGTGTGCGCATTGTTTTGTGTTTTCCTGTATGGCTCTGCTTTTGGTTCCATTGTAAAATTAGCTCACACGTACGAGGAGAGCTTTTACGGTAAAAAGCTCTCTTCTCGTACGTGTAAAAGCTCTTTGGCACGCGTGCTGTCTGAGTCCCAAAGCTGACTTAGAGTCATGATTTAAAGGTCGAAATTGTCGCCAATAAAATTGTCTATCAAACAAGACCTAAATAAAAAGATGGCGTACGTTAAAGTCGGGCGCAGACGACTTTGGGATACCCTGTACCACCACATTGCAATTAATTCCGAAACATTGCTTAAAACCTCCAAAAGATATTTTATTCGGAAAATTTGGTTACGATGTTTTCATAAAAAAAAAGAAATCAGTCGAATTTTGCACCAAAAAATTTTTTTGACCGATCGGTCCTATGGGGACTATATGATATAGTCAAGCGATTTGGATCGAATTTAGTACACTGGTTGGGAACTATAAAAAACTTCCGACTGCCAAATTTGGTTCTGATATCTTCAAAACCAAACGAAACACAACGAATTTTGTAAAAATAACGATTTTTTGACCGATCGTTCCTATGGGAGCTATATGATAGAGTCAACCGATTTTGATCAAACTTGGTGCAGTGCTTGGGTACTCTAAAAAACTTCTTAATGCCAAATTTGCTAACAATGTCTTTACAAACAAACGAAACGCAACGAATTTTGTATAAAAAATGATTTTTTGACCGATTGGTCCTATGGGAGCTATATGATATAGTCAACCGATTTTGATCAAATTTGGAT
>JAECWU010000051.1:0-106617 GCA_018150985.1 Chymomyza costata | reverse complement strand
CTTGGTTGGAGCTACTCTTGATTTGGCAGTGAGCAGCTGGACGTAGACTTGACCCAGAGTATCGATAGACCGCAGATAAAGGCAACAACCATAAGCTCGAATAGATGCGTCGCAAAAGCCGTGTAGTTGTACATTCGAATGAGAAGTTGGTAAGCAGTATCGTGGTGCTGAATTTGTAGACAGTGAGTAAAATGATGATAAACATTTTTCCCATGTTTGGTTAAGTGCTTGTGGCAACGACTCATCCCAAGCGATTTTTAACAGCCACAGTTCTTGTAAGATAATTTTCGAAACGATAATAAGTGGCGATAGTAGACCCAATGGGTCAAACAGCGACGATGCAATTGATAAGATTGATCTTTTTGTGACTGTTGATGTAGCTTGTTTTGGCTGAAATGTAAATAGAGACATCGTGGCGCTGGTCCCGGGTAACACCAAGCGCGCTGGTGATGGCGTCTTCGCTAAGATTTAGTTCCTTGATAGATTCGTCTTCTCTAAGTTCAAGGATGTTAGAATGCCATTTTGTTAATGGCATCAATCCACGTCGAAGGATTTCGATGACCTCGTATTTGATACGGCGTAAGTTTTGAATATTATCTGCTCCACACCGCAGATCGTCTACATAGAACGATGATTTGATTGTGGCTGCGCCCAGTGGCAGCTCACTTATGTGTAAGTCAGCTATGTACTGCAAGCTGCGTATGGCTATGTACGGTGCTGCAGCAGTTCCGTAGGTTACGGTGTTGAGCTCGTATGTCTGTAAAGATTGTTCAGGCGATGCTCTCCAGTAGACGTATTTGTATTTGCGATGATTGGGATTGACGTTTATTTGCCGGTACATTTTTGTAATGTCGGCTGTTAAAGTATAACGCACCAATCGAAAACGAAGTAGTAGTGTATACAAATCAGTTTGTAGTGTTGGACCGACGAGAAGCAAGTCATTAAGCGAGTGTTGAGACGACGTCCGACATGAAGCGTCAAATACGACTCTCAGTTTTTTTGAGGTGCTAGAAGGCTTCAAAACACAATGATGGGGAATATAGAAATGAGGTTCATGTACCTTTGGCTAAGCGACTAATGTCATATGGCCGAGATCCTCGTATTCTTCCATAAACTTGACATATTGTGACTTGATCTCAAGCTGGTGTTGTAAACGTTTTTCTATTGCGAAAAATCTACGACGAGTAATGTCGCTAGAATTTCCAAGGCAGTCTGGGTTTTCTTTGAATGGTAAACTGACCACAATTCGTCCATCTGCAAGTTGATGAGTTGTTTTCAAATATATGTCCTCGCAAACTCGATGATGTGGCTGAACAGGCAGTACAGCGGTATCTACAGATTCAATGTTCCAGAGGCTTTGTAGATTGTTGTCGATAGATTCCTCTGTTGAGAGTAAACACATAGCTGGTTCCTCTTTTCGTTGATTTATATATCTGCCGGACACGATCCATCCAAATAGGGTCTTCTGAAGCGCTGGTAGGTTCTCATCAAGTTTAATTTGACCAACTGCTAAACAATCAAAGAATGCTTCCGTGCCAAGTAAAAGATCGATGCGACGAGATTTGTAGAACTGCTCATCCGCGAGTGCAATATTTTGTGGAAGGTTCCAACTAGATGTGTCTATTTCAGCATCAGGTTGGTAAGCGATATGCGATGTTACACAAAATTTTGATTCTGCTTCAAATTGTGAATGGCGTGATTTAATCGAAGTAATTGTGCGAGTTTTAATGTTGGTATTTGAATATCCGATGCTACGAATATTAAAGTTTTGTTTGTATCGACGTAAATGAAGTCGTTGTGCATATTCATCGGTCATAAAGTTAACCTGTGAACAAGAATCAAGCAATGCTCTGCCTAACTTGTACGCACCTGACGCATCTCGTACAAGAACCATCGCAGTTGCGAGAATGATTTGACTACCTTGCGATTCTTCCATGTGCGAATGTGTGGCAACATTTAAACATTGCGAACTTGGTGATGGCGTTTCCAGTACATTTGATTGCAATGTACTCGGTTGCGATGACTGATCGAAATGCAGTAGAGTATGATGCGGTCGCTTGCAGCTGCGACAACGATATTTCGATGGGCATTGTGCCACACGACGACCCGAATGTAAACAATTAATGCAAATGCTAGACTTCTTGGCGACTTCAAGTCTTTGCGTAGCATTCATGTCCATGAATCGAGGGCATTCAACAAGCTTGTGGGCAAAAATAGAACAGAATGCACATGATGAGTTAGTTATTGCTAATGTATGAATTTGATTTTTGGAATGATCTCACCGCTTCTAAGGCAGGGCCCTTTAGACAATTTAACAAATGGTTGAACTTTTCTATGTTGCATAGCGAGGTCTCACGAGCAATGATTTGGTTGAACGGCGTTATAAAATTTTTGTAATGGCAACGATAGTCTTGGCAGGCTTGGTGACGACGCAACACGAACAGGCAATGATGATTCGATTGACGTACTATGCATTTCCTCAGACAGCTGTTCCTTGATACAAATTAGGACTTATGTAACTGTCTTCCAATTCAGCACGACCGTCATCATCTGGATCAACATTTTCTATCGCGGATTGGACTGTCAGTGCTTGTTTAGAGTATTCTTCCAAAATGGCCAAACGGCAGTTAAGTTCTGCACTAGACAATTTTGACATAGTTGAGGTATCATGTATAGAATTTGAAACAATTGTTTTAATGCGTGTAATACTGCGCTGAATATTTGCACGTTTGAGTTTATCATTTTCCAGATGCGACATAATTGTTATGTTTGAAACAATTTTAAACGAAATAAATTTATATTTGATCTTTGATTTTTATTTATTTTATTTTTTATTTACGAAATAAATTTATTTGTGATCTTTGATTTTTATTTGATTTATACAGCGTTATGTTTGCTGCAACATTAACCGAAATAATTTTATATTTGATCTTTGCGCTTGCAAAATGTAAACAAACGTCAAGTGATGCAAAATATGTATGTGTGTATGTTTGTTGCTCAACTACGAAATAGAACTGCCAATTTGCCGATAATGTTCAGCAAATCCAACAGCCAAACTGCCGAAACGAGAAGCGAAAATAAGAAAAAGAGACGATGAGCCGTTAGGCTGAGCAGCAGCGACGCGACGAAGCAGCGATGAGAGCAGCTAGAAGAGGAGCTAGACGAGCAGCAACAAACGAAAGCGAAGATAACTGCTGTGATGCGAGCAGTAAGAAGAGCAGCAACAAAAGATAGCGATGAGAGCTGCAGTGGGAAACAGCAACGGTGAAATGTAACTGTTCTTTCGCAGCGCAGAGTAGCAAAGCAAATCTGTTTGTACGAATTGACGAAACCAAAATGCACTAGGTATATGCAATATATGAATGTATGTATATGCGTATTGTTTATTTATTTTATTTATTTATTTAAGATCAACATATAAATTTAACAGTTGATTAATAGAAAAAAATACAAATACATTTAATACAAAAACACAATAAAAAGAAACAATAAATAAAACTTATAATAAATAATATAAATAATATTAGGTATTTTGCCACTGACCCGGTGGGGGTATTTTATTTGCCAGATGGCCAGCAACAGATGTTGGCGCCAATTATAACAGATCTTCGTATAGTTTTACCGCCTTCCAGATGTGGTACAGTTGCAGCGAGAAAGATGTTAGACTTCCAATGTCTATATGCAGCAAATTCAATGGGCTTTAGCCCTTGTAGATTTTTGCGACGAAAAAACGATGTGTCAGCTCTAATTGCACGACACCGTGGTACCAATGTTCACGTTATTGCAATTTCGACAAAGTTGTCTTGTAGCACTTTTTTCTTTTTTATTATTGAAAAGTTTTAAATGTCAATAAACACTCCGAAATTAATGCACCTGCCCCACGTTGGGCGCCAAAATGTAGGATCAAAAGCGTTTTTTTGACCGAGACAAATAACTCGGATGGGCCGTGCAAAAACTCGGAACGTTTTAGCACATAAGGCCAAAGTGCAAAACAACCAAAAGAGCAGAGCGACACGACCGATATGTTAGAATGACAATTGGCAAGTGTTTTATTGGTGGTATTCATGCATAGGCTTATGAATAACAGAGTTCAAATATAGTGAGAGGTGAGAGTGAGAGAAAATGTTATGTTTATGTTAATGCTTGGCTATGTGTTAATGTTTACATTTATATGTTCTATGTTACTATTGTGTGATATTTTATGTATGCGAGGTGTGCTATAAATGTATATGAGTTTGACCGAACAATTTAAATAATTCAATTAGATGAAAAAAAAAATCGATTTGAAATATTGGAGCAACCGTGTTACTGTGGGGAGCGGGCAAAGTCAGCTGATTGTACGTCGTTTTGGCTTGCACTTTTCGTGGGAAAAATCAGCCAAGTTTACGCACGTATTTTGTGAAAACCAAAAACAAAATAAAAATTGTAATGATAGAGGACGATAGCCCAGTAATACATATTAAAGATTAAATAACACTCAAACTTTTTTTTTGTATTTTGTTCTATTGTCCTGTGTATTGTTTATGTGTTATTTTAGATATGTCCTAAAAAAAGTAACTTTGCTTCGTGGATTATAACTTTAGCAGCGCACAGCGGCTCACAGAGGTTTAAATGCCAAATTATTAACCAAAGTGTGTAGAACACTGATAAACTAACCTCTTTTGCC
The DNA here is from genome assembly GCA_018150985.1 of Chymomyza costata. NCBI lineage: Eukaryota > Metazoa > Arthropoda > Insecta > Diptera > Drosophilidae > Chymomyza > Chymomyza costata. Next base: position 101,951 of record JAECWU010000051.1, on the reverse strand, counting down.
ACATTTTGCCACAATAAAAGACATTTGGGTTTCTTTAAGCAAAATTCGCATTCTGAAACGCAACGCTGTTTGGCGTTGTGAATAATAACAATCACACAACAGACACAGCTATACAGCACAAAATTTGCGAAATCAACAGAAAACACAAAGAAGAACAAAATTTTGAATTGGTTTCGCACAAATTAAAAAGCCTTGGTCAAATAAGTAACATTTTAAGCGAAATTGCAACAAAAAAATGGTGGGTCCAAGCCAGCAAGATCGATTTTATGACACCTTTATGATAGAGTGCTCCAAACAAAATTCCAACTCCAAATTTTGCAACTCTTCTAAAAAGTTAAAAATATGTGTACAAATCGATTTTCAACTAAATAGCTTAAAAAACAACAATGTTGGTGCAAATCGGACAGATCGGCTATATGGCAGCTATAAGAAATATAGGGCCAAACCGGACGAAACTTGATACATTGTCTTGAGGGCTCAAAATACGTATAAGTACCAAATTTGGTGCAAATATCTAAATATTTTGAGGTTTATGCCAAAAAAATGGCAAAAAAAACCATAGTGCATTGTATGAATAGAATGAAGGCCTACCAGTTGCCATAATCTGCAGCTTGAATTGGCATTAGCTGCATGGGTTCGTTCGGCGTATGAAAAATGTTCGACTTAATTAGAATTGCAGCACCACCTTTGGATGTATTACTGGGGTGGGTGACTTGCAAAATGTACATAAAAGCCAGGAATGTAAATCTTCTGTCTAGGACTTATATGAGTTTCGGTTACTGGCATAATATCTATATGGTTGGAACTTAGGAATAGTCTTATAGGCTCATCCCTGCATTTGACTAGACCACGTGCATTCCACAATCCGATTTGTATCCTCGAACTATTCATTTTGGAATTAACCTTTGAACCAGCTCCTGAAAGCTTTATATGCGACCATCGTTTCTTGGATGATTTGAAACATTAGGCTTTTTCTAGCTGATTAAACCTCTGATTAAATTCCTGATCTTCTGCAGGCTTATTTAAGGAGGTGTAAATTGGTTTCGCAGACGATGGAGTAGAATTTAGTTTGGCCATATCCGTGTAAGAAAAACCATTTTTAGCAACAGCCTTCGAAATAAACTGTGGCCGCGAATTGGTTTTTTTGTTGTTATTCGAGAGACTGCTTTTTGGAAGCCTAGGTGCCGGTTTATGCTTTACATCCAATATAGCTGGAAATATGGTCATCACCGCAGCTTGCGCACACGTTGCGCTCGCTCAAACGAAACTGATATAGCGTGGAATGTGTCGTGGTCGCCTGAACACTTTCCATATACTGGCATTTTAAGGCAGTAGTTTTTGGTGTGCCCATAATCTTGGCACCTAAAACACTGTACCATCTTTATTTCGGTTTGCCTTTTGAACAGTAACCGTCTGCCTACCGATGTGGGTTAATTTCAGCGATTCTTTAATATTTGGAGTATGTTTAAGATTGACGTAAACATGTTTTGCCTCGCTTTGGCATTGTTCACATGTTCTTCCTCTTTTAATTGAAATATTTTGCCAATCTGTCTTTCGCGGGCAGTAAATATTCATCACTTCGCTACCTCTTTCTGAAAAGCTGCGTTCAATTAACTCTTTCTGTACATTAGGATGCATATCTTTAAAAATTAATTTGAAGGGTTTGCTCTCCCTCAGCTGGTACGACCAAAACTCACAATTTTGCTCAGAAAGGAGTTTTGTCACAGCCCTAAACGCTCCAGAATTGCTCGCATAAATAAGGATAGCTTCCAAGTGATACGAGGGACACAGATTGCCGGAGGCTTAGGGCAAGGGACCTTTTCGTGTTGCATGGCATTTGGATGAGCATCTTCATAACCGCTTCAGTTTCCTCAGCTAATAGTTAAAAACGATTATTTTGAAGTGCCGCTTCAGCATCGCTGACATTAGGTCGCCTATGAATAACATTTACTGGTGTCGGCTTTGCTTTAGCTTTATACACTTGACTGCTTCACGCATACTCGTAAAGTCGTTGTAACTGTGTGCGAGTGTATATGTGTATGTGACTAACAGCATCTCAGTAAGCTTCTTGACTGCAAGGTGGACCGCATGCTACACGAAACACAGCATTGGCGGGTAAACATCTGCGCCTCTATGACTTCTGGTATTTAGCCATTGCCGTTAGTACAGCCTCACTCCATGCATCTTTTGCGTAATTGCCTATTCACACTGGGGAACATCTAACATCTTTTGTCGAAGATGTTACGTATGAATTTGCCGTTCCGAAAATTTCTACATCATTCCAACTTCTTGTGGAAATGTTCCTATTTTATTGCGTACCGTGGCGCTTGCATATGGGCATTTCCACAGAAATGTCAACCAGGACTGAAAAATTAAATTTGAAAAAACTATTGATTTTTTTTTTAATTTTATTTTAAAAAAGTCCACTATTTAATAAACAATGTCATTACGGCTTTTCTGTCTTATTTTTTTTAAAAAATTGGCCTTAAAGGTGAAGATATTGTTTTCTCGCTTTTATTTAGTTTAAGAGAGGCTTGCTCTTAAAGATGGTAAGGCTCATGGTGGAATAATACAAGGTGAGAAGAAAAGCGAAAAATACAAACTCATAAGAAAATGTGTGCATCTGAGCAAAAGAAAACATCCCCTTTGCTACTGTAGCGAGAGCGAGTAAACATAATGGTGGGCAAAAACTATTTTTTGATCTGTCTTGCTATTCATTTTGTATGTTTGTTTTGCTACTGCTGCTTGTATGCGTTGCTGAAATTTTGATCGTTTGTTGCTTGGATTTGTACATGGAATTGTTTTCTTCAATAAATAAAATATGTACTCGGTTTGTTTCATTTAACAATTTTTTTTATTAAAAATTATTAAAAATATGTATTCTACAATCAAATTTAAAGATATTTTTTCATGCCGATTAATATTTGTTTATTGTTTTTAATTCTTAGCACTATAACGAACTCTTTCGATCATTTGCCGACGGCTCTTGCACAACCTTTCACTTTGAACTCTGGTTCATACTGTTTAATATAAACAACCACCCCCCACATTAGAACTTCAACAATAACACGCGAGGACAAATACGATCGAATGCCGACGGCACTTGCACAACCTTTCACTTTGAAATGTAATTCACTACTGCAAGCAAAATAAAGACCCACGAGAGAGCGCTGTTTGGCATATCCTCACCTTGTATTATTACACTATGGTAAGGCTATTTAACAACTGTTTACGTTTCTCCCATCACTTGAATATTTTAACAACATCAAATAAGCAATAAAAAAAAAACAATTGTGCTTAAGCAAAGCCCGATTAGCGGTTAAGTTTTTATTTTAAGCTCCTCGGTTTTGGAATGTCGCGTACTTGTCCAAAAACTATCATTTGTTATCCGTGCTTGGCGGTCGGTGAAAGCAAGTGAACGCTAATTTTAATTTAAATCAAGTTTAGTGACTTAAACAAAAAACAAAAATTAAGTGTGTAAAAAGCACACGAAAATTTTTTGTATTAGGTGTCAAAGTTTGTCGCGTACGTAATCGTAGACCAAAAATCGTTGCACGAAACACTTTATTGATCGCTCGGTCCTATGGAGACTATATGATACAGCCAACCGATTTCGATCAAATTTGGAACACTTATTGGGAGGCCCAAAAAACGGTGTACTGCCATAACCGCGCCTGCCATAACCGCTAACTATTTTTGTCATAAGCGCGAAACTGAGTTTTGTATGGGATTCGCGGTTATGACAAAAAAAATGACAATACCGCGAACGTCTTTTATTTTTGTCATAACCGCGAATGCGCGTTTGTGGCAGAACATTTCCTTAGCCCATTCGCTATTATAACAAACAAAAATGACATTACCGCGACAGCTGAAAAAATTATTTTTTGGTGTCGCGGCTATGACAATTTTTTTTGTTATAAGGGCGAACATTACAAATCACGTTTTCAAGTGTCGCGCTTATGGCAAAACAAATTGCCATTACCGCGTCACCAAAAAAATTGATTTTTATTTGTCGCGGTAATGTCATTTTTATTTGTTATAATAGCGAAACTTGAAAATAGAAAAATCGTGTTTGCTCAATGAGAAGTGAAGTAGTAATAATAATAATAATTATAATAAAAAAATTACCAATGTCCAATACACATCGAATATTGTGATTTTCCTTCATTGAACTACCAATTTAAATTTTGATATTGTTGTGGCTTTCCATTCATTGCATTAAAAATGCGGTGTCGCGCTTATAACGAATTTTTTCGAAACTATCGCGAATCGAAATTTTTATAAATTTAGCTGTCGCTCTAATAACAAAATAAATTGTCATAAGCGCGACACCGCATTTTTAAAAAAATAGCAGTCGCGGTAATGTCAAAAAATTTCGTTATAAGCGCGAACGCAAATTTTTCAATTTTTGGACGTCGCGCTTATAACGAAAATTTTTGACATTACCGCGACTGCTATTTTTTCAAAAATTCGGTGTTTCGCTTACGACAAAATTAAAATTAAGAGAGTCGCGCTTATTTCACTAATATTTCATAAGTCGCGCTTATGACAAAAATAGTTCGCGGTTATGGCAGGCGCGGTTATGTCAGGTAGCCCCAAAAAACGTCCGAATAACAAATTTGATTTCGATATCTTTATAAACAAACAAACTATGCCCTAAAAACGTTTTTCTGACAGATCAATCCTATGGACGCTATGTGATATAATCAACCGATTTTTATCAAGTTAGGCAAATTGCTTCGGAACTTTAAAAAACTTTCGAATGCCAAATTTTGTTACGATATCTGCATAAGCAAACGAAACAACCTATTTTTTACAAAAAAAATGTTTGACCGATCGGTCCTATGGGAGCTATATAGTATAGTCAACTGATTTTATTCAATTTCGGTACAGTGCTTGGGAGCTTCGGTACGCTAAATTTGGCGTATATTACATACTTTGTCGGGTCGCAAAAACTTACCATACCCTTTGTACCAAATGTGCAGGGTACAAATTTGTCGCGTACCTGTCAGTCTGTCAATATGGCAGCAAGATGTTAGATGTTGTTAGTGCGAACACCCTTTCACATCTTCAAAAAATCCTATGCGTTCCGCTAAGATGTGCTCAGTGTGAATATGCTATAAGACAGTTAGTAAGACGTACATAAGCATTATCCCGCCACCCCCTGCGCATTAACATAGCAACTTATATTGCCTACCATGATTTTCATAATTGTATACGCACAATCATACACAAAATGAACAAGCAAACAAGATAAAAACAAAAACACAGCATCTGACGAAACACATTTTCTTTAATTTCATTCGGTTCGCACATACACAGACAGCAAGGTTCTAAGATTCGCACACAAAATTGCAAGTGAGAAATGTTCAGAAGTATCGAGTCTTCACCTCTTGGTTTTTATACTCATTAACAGTGAGTATAATTTTCTATATATACAATTTTTTGTTTTTATTTTGTTCAAGGTGGCAGCACTGTTGAAAACAATCGGTTGTTGCTTGATTATCGCTACTGTTGACGCATTCTATCGTAAAAATTCTTAATAAATACAAGAAAGAAATAAAAAAGGTTTTTTTTAAAATCGGTTTATAATGGCACTTGTAGACAATATTAAAGAATGGTTTACGTCGGATATATCAAGAAATAAAAATTCTGCCCTTGCTGCAGGGCTTTTGGTAAATACTAAACATTTTGTTGAATCGTATTTGAATCAATATAAAGATACAATTTTCTGAACGAAATCAATTTTATGTTTACGTTTTAATAACCTACTAAGTAACCTTTTAAAATTATAAGATTTTACAAATATTAAAATGTATATACATATATGTATGTAGGCCCGTCGAGAGGTCGTGGAAAGGGGATTCCCCCTGGGCCTGGAGTTTTCTCAGGGGCCCGGTGTAATTACTATCGTAATAAAATGATTCAAGCGAAAGGCGAATAGAGGGGCCAGTACATTATGGCCCCCGGACCCGGATTTTCTCTCTACGGCCCTGTATGTATGTATATATGTACATATATGCATGCATATGTCTATATACAAACAAACAAAATGCATCAAAACTAAATTACAATTAAACAAAATAGTGATTTAACGAACACGGCATTTATTATTTTCAAAGAAATATTTCATGCAGAAGCCTGCAACTTTTCAACATCAAATTTGTATATGTAAATATGTATTTAGTGTACCAGTAAAAAAACCGCATGAAAGAAGACAAAACTTCATATAAAAAAACGCTAAGAATTTTGACAGCGTTTTTTTTTTTTGTATGAAGTTTTTGTTTTCTTTCACGCGGTTTTACACTGCTGCGTATTAGCCTTTACCAACAACGACAGCCAAGCCATACAGCCTCATACCAAAAACACAATAAGGCTGTGAACTTATTTTTGCAACATAAATTAACATTAATATTATCAATGGATAGAGCTCTGTTCGTATAACCATCACCAAACGTAAAATTTTAAGTTGATATGATAATACTGGGTGCAATGGGTTATTTGCATAACTTTTTCTATTATCTTTTTTAACTATTTCTAAAAAAAAATGCCTAAATGCCTATGTACATACATACATACATATATCAAAATCTACCTACTTACATATGTGTATCAAAAAAGTTTTTAGACCCCATCTTAAATCTCAAATTTTATTATAATTGATTGTTGACATTTTTTTTAAGTTCTTTGCAGGCTGGTGGACTCTAATAGATGCAATGTCAGGTGACGAAAAACACCAGATTACAACCGGACACGTATTTATTGGCGTATTCGGCACCATTAGTTTTTTTATGGTTAACACCGTGAAAAATTCTCACGTGAGTTGTGTATTCTTTGTACTATATGGTAAGAGCATGGGGTATCAACTATTAAGTAAATTTATAGCTTTTAACCACGTATGTATTAGAACATTGTTTAATATACAATCAGGGCCGGCGGTTGACGTAGGTAGTATGGGCAGTGGTACCATCCCAGTGGGTACATACCCACTCGGAATTATCGTACAAAACTCTAAATTCAAATATTTTCTATGTTTGTAATTTCAAATTACCGCGCACATGCGCGAGCGACAGTTTCCAACGTCAGATCTTATACCCAGAGCTCGCAAATAACATTTGACCGTTTTTCGTTGTCCAAAAGTAACTTTTATTTACTGACTCTTTGAGCAACGTGTCAGAGATCAACCGTTCACATTGCTCTTTTAATGAATCGGTCTCCGTTCAACCAATAACCAATTTTTTTGTTTCACTTTTGCTCTGCTTATTCGCCAGTCGTTTTGTCGCGAGCGAAAATAAATAAAAAATAAAATTATTACAAAAAAATATTTTGTGAGATTTTCGACCAGATACATTTTTCTCTAAAAGAAAGATTTGATTCGCACAATGCCCGATTTTTCAAATCTCTAGAAACTTTTGCGATTGGCGAATCAAAATATTCTGACGCAATCATACAATTTTACAGAGGAGATTTCAATGAATTCCGTTTGACCAAAGATAGAGACTTCTTATTGGAGATAACGGCGCGTGAGGGTAAAAAAGCTTCAGATTTGAGCACAATTGTTAAGTTTCTTAGAGAAACGGAAAATTATCTGAAAATCGTTCCCGAATTCGTTCGTTTTCTTACATTAGTTCTGACGATACCAGGTTCTTCATGTTCCAATGAAAGAAGTTTTTCTGTGTTACGCCGAATTAAAAATTATTTAAGATCTACCATGGCTCAGGATCGACTCAATCACGTGGCCATTTTACATACATATCCGAATTTGGTTGATACGCTTGATATCGAATCTTTAATGGACGCATTTATTGTTCGCAATCGAAAACGAACTTCATATTTTGCTCTACAAAACTAAGTTATATTTAAATAGATTAAATTAAACAAATGTATTTGTTTTTACAATTTCCCTGTTCTAATCCTTTATCTGTATCAAAAAAATTGTAAAACATCATCCACGTAACACAGCACAATACTAATTCGCTTTCTGAGAACGATTACGAAATAATTAAACAGCTACCCGATAATGTTTACTTTTGCTATAAAGAGTCGATATTCCCTCATCAAATAGAAAGAATAAGCAGGGATTATATAGAAACTTAGGTGCTTAGCTCAGATGTGCTTCATCTGGCAGATCTGTTTCCTTTTATTAACGGCATATTAACATTTTGTAGAACTTGCAGCCGTACAATAATGGCAGGTAGGAATTCGAAAAATTTCATCTTAAATGGCTCAGATTTAGCAGATTTACCAGAATGGTTAAAAAGCTTAACATCATTAGATTAATGTTCCCTCGGCTACCGTTTATGATAATTAAGTCATTGGGATATAAAGCAGCACAGTATCAAAAGGAGCCATTGTAAACATTTTTGTTCCAATTGTGAGTCTGAGCAGCGACTTGCATTGTTTCGGAGTATTTTAAAGAACATTATAGAAATAGAGAGTTGCACAGGGTATATAATATTCTGGATAATCTGAATTGAATAAAGAAGATCGTACGGGGTTTGGCAGAGCCCCCTAGTTTAATATTAAATGCAATTATAAATTGGTTTCTCACTGAAACGGAAAAAGTTATTTTGGAATATGAAAGTTTTGTAGATAATAAACTATTGATCGTAGAAAAGTGATGGAAGACTCATTTTGTAGATAATTTCAAAACCTACCTGTATTGCGATATTTGTAAATTATTCGAAAAACACCATTTCCAACTTTTAAATTTAAACTGGCATTGTGCTTGATCCAATTAACCAACAACCTTGATTTAAGTTTTGTTTGATAGATAATTTTATTTGCAACAATATTGACCATTAAACCATGCATCTAAGTTTTATAGAAAAAAAGGTATCATGCAAAAACCGTAGCAACATATATTTTGAGGGGGTGCCACGCGATCCCTGAAAGTTTCATCCATTAAGTATTTTTTTCCAATAAACGCCTTTTTTGAGCCTAGATATACTGTACTATTTCTATCGTACCAAAAAATATTTTCTCTACGTTCTTTACGACAATTGCTGAAAAATGAAAATAAACTGCATTACGATATATTAAGAAAGTGTTAAACCCGAAGGATTACTTTGCACAGATACAAAGACTTAGATAAATAGAGATAACTAAGGATTTGTTTTAATGCTGGTTTTTCCTATCGTAAGTAATTGAAAATAATTAAAATGTCGATTTTTCATTTATATAGATTTCAGAAGATAACACATCGGAATCAGGTGCACGAATAGCCAAGATTTGGCTACTTATTGGCTTTGTTATAGGATTTGCCTCAATTATCGCAGCGATTTGGGTAATGATTGATAATTTTATAAATGACGGTGAGTTCTGACGTTCAAGAGAAGAAATGCCATAGTATTTTCTCATATTTGTTCTTTATATACAGAAAAGAAGAAAAACGGCTTAGGCGTAGCTCTCCTGATGCAAAATGTTTTAATACTTATAAGCAGTCTGGTGTACAAATTTGGGCGTAACGAGGAAGATTGGAATGAATAATTAAATTTTTAGTGCAGTAAGAAACCCAAATAAAAGAGTCGCGTCATTTAATTCGATTTCGCTTATACTATTTTTACGGTCTAGCAATGTCTAGTGCATGTATAATTGATTAAAATAAAAATATATATACCAATTCCGAATATTTTTGTTATTAGTGCGGCTTCAATAAGCCACAAATTGGTGTGTGAATCAATCGCTAAACTACGGCGACTTGATAACCTGTGTGACGGTTACAGTCAGACCATCCCGACTGTACTGTACCCTTTACTTTGCTTAATTTCTACAATGGTCATCGAATATTGAGGCGCATGAATTTTATAGCATATGTTTTTAGTGGGGCTTCAATACCGGTACGTTTTCAAAATGTCTTAGTATTATATGTTAAGAAATCGCTTTCCTACGATAAACGCCAATTTTCATCATTTTTACATAGAAAATTCAGTTAAGCGAACAGGAAGAGACTTAGCAGAGGGACCGATAATCCTGCCGGCTGGCAGCAAAGTGTTGCTACTTTGCACTAATTATTTTAGAACATTTAGACACTCATTTAAATAAATGTTTATTAACAGTGATCCAAAAAATGTTATTCTTTATTACATTAAGCGATCATTTTCAGCATATTTTGCATCTTTTTGCGTTCCATTTGTACAAAATAAATTTAAATTAAGTTTGAATATTTGTACCGCCCAATACAAGAGTTTGTATGGCAACGCTACGGCTCAACAGCTGTCCTCAGCGTTGTGAATGGCAAATTTTGTTTGTTAACATCTGCAAATTTGCACGAAAATCGAAAATAATTTTTAAAATGCCAATTGCGGGATTGTTAGCCATTGAGGCCTTAAAAAAGACACCCAAACATAGAAACCGTCGAGCGAAGAGGTGGAAGAACCTCTAGATCGCTTCAAGGCTGTCATACAGTCCAGCAAAGGTTGCAACAATTATGTGTGTATGCTGTGCACTGCATAACTGCGCCAAACAAATGAAGTGAAATTTGAATATCAAACACACACACTGATGAAAACAATAATGCAAATGGTTATGAAAATTTTCATTCTAATTGTTGTGCCCTTAAAGAAGTTAGATTTAGTATTTTCGATGCACTCGCCAATTATTTAAAACGACGCCATATTCAATAAATATTACTTCATTTATTAAAATAATTTTTTAAATTTCCATATGCTGTTGTGGCTTTTTTCTCCATAGGTTGCGCTACTGATATTTTCATTTTGAACTTAAACTGCTAAGCTATTGATATTCACAGTGTGAATTTCACACGTAAAACGCCGTACACTGCCACCTTGAGAGAAAAAGGTGCACTGCACTTATTTATTTAATTATGCATTAAATTCGGCGCACTTCATAACGAAAAATTAGTTAAAATAAATAAAGCAATTTTTTAACTTTCATTTAACATAAAAACATCTATTAATATGCCAAAATAATAACTTCGAACTATAATTATTTAGTACAGCAACTAGGTGGCAACTCCTTAGCTCGAAAAGATTTTGCATGTTGATACAGAATTGCAAATGTACCAACCATTTTAATAAACATTTCGAAAAAATGAAAATCATGAATTAAAACATTATATTTATCAAAACATAAAGATCAGAATCAGAAAATGAATAACCTTTTCAAATAAGTAACAGTTTCTTTGAATAAAATTGGTTTTATTGGTGAATTTAATCAAATCTCATGCAATTTTGTCAAAGATTTTGAAACCGTTGAAAATCATGTCTGTGGAACCAAGAATAGGAATTGTAACGAAATTGACACGAAACGGTTTTCTGTGGCACCACAGAATTTCAACTATCTAACAAAATATACGGGTAAAATTTCCGATAAAATCTACCGGTTTTTAGATATATATTTGTAAATTATTCTAAAAAAACACCAAAACCCACTTATATTTTTTAACTTTGAGCGGTCATTATATTTGAACCAATTGACCAACGATCTGATCTAAGTTTTATTTGATAGATAATTTCATTCTGCAAACCATGACTCTAAGTGTAATAGAAAAAAACATATCATGCGGAAGCCGTACCAACATACATTGCCAGAAGGCGGTTCTACGCCCCCTCCCACAAATACGGAAACTGAGTTTTAGACTTAGAAGGGGGTGAGTATTTTTTCCCAGCAGAAGTCGTTTTTGAGCCTACTATTTTTCTCATATTCAAATGCAGTTTTAAAACGGCTATGATTTTTTTCATAGATAGGCATTCACGCTTTGTGTTGAGTTGAAAATTTGTTGAAAAAGTTAACAGGCCAAAGCGTGAATAGCTTCTGTTGAGTTTATGAGTTGAGTTGTTGGGTTTTCCTGTGTTTGTTTACATATGTAAATTGATCCAAAATATATTAAAATTAAAAAACTTGAACTAAAAATGTCGAGTCGAAGAGTAAAATCTATACTTATTAGAATCTGTAGCTAAAAAAGGTTTAGGTGACATTGATTTTTACACTCGAGTGTTCCACTCTTTATACTCCTTGTTTACGTACGTACTTGGTAAAAAGCAAGAGCAAAATAAAAATTGTAATGATGGATGCCGTTAGCCCAAGTATTTAATATTAAAGATTGAATAACACTTACCATTTTTTTGTGTTTTGTCCTATTGTCCTGTGTATTGTTTATGTGTTATTTTTCTTTTTCTTTTGTCCTAACAAAAGTAACTTTGCTTCGTGGAATATAACTTTTACAGGGCACACCGGATTAAATGCCAATTTAGTGACCTAAGTGTTTAGAACACTGACAAACTAACCTTTTTTGTCAAGGCCCCTACGCAGACACGAAGAAAGCCACCTAGCATAAAGACAGACTTATTTTGGTAAGGACCAGTGTGTCTCTAGTAACAAAATGTGAATTTTATCGGAATTATTATCGATAATCAGCTGCTTTTTGTTTACAAATAGCTAATTTTAAAAAGGCGCGAAATAAAATAAAATTATTAATTATCGTCAACGTTTATTACTTTTGCTATTGTGTGTAAACAATGCAATAATAATAACATGCATTGCAATTGAATTGTTGGATGAGGAAAAAAAGTGACGAGAGGAGGCAATACACAGGAAAAGGCGGAATGTTTGGGTGAACCCATATTTAATGCGCAGATCTGAGTGTGGACGAATTGCATAGATGTATTTTAACGCTCATTAATGTTACAATTGAACTATTTTACAATTATAGTTCTCATCCTTTCCAAACGATCCGCAACGACTTTGTCGACCAGACATAAGTTGCGCGTACAAATTAACTAACTGCACATAAGTTTTGTTTGTGGCGCCAAAACCGAACAGATGTGTTTGCTGATTGCGCCATCTATGGTTTGCTACTGGCATTAAAAAAATAAAAAAACGGGCAACACTGGTCTAAATACCACCTGCAAGAAAAGTTTGTGACCAAACGTTTGTGAGCGTTTTTTTTATATGAAGTTTTGTTTATTTCAGGGATAGCAAATAAGAGTTATGGTATTAAAAAAAATCAAAGGGAAAAAGTACTTTGGATGAAAGTACAATCCAGTATATATCATATTTTTGAAAGGACTATCCGAAATAAGGATAAATTATTCGGACACTTTGAAGCCCAATAACTTCTGATGTAGACATGATAGAACAAAAATTTCTTTTAATATTGAAAATATAAAACTTTCCTTACATGCTTACACAATAATAAACCAATAATATGCATAAAAACTTGACAAAACTGAAAAATGAGCGATTTTTACGCAGATAAATTATTCGGACACTTGTTAAGCAATTTTGTTAGAATGGAATGGAATGGTTAATATGTAATTGCAAGCAACTGAAAACTCTACTCCAGTACCGGACTAACATCCTCTTGACATTTGATTGAGAAAATTTAAAGGTAGCACCAAGTAACACCAAGTGAATCGTCAAAACCATCTACTACTATACAGCTCGAGAAGATTGACCCCCAGGAGATCAATAGATTCTTGAAAAATATGAGGCATCGTTTGAAAGCCCTTTTAAAACCCAAAGGCAGCCTTATTAAACATAAAAAGTAAAAAAAAAAACATTTTTATACCCTGTACCCTAGTACAAAGGGTATATTGTGTATGTGCAAGCCGAAAGAAAAGTATGATCAGGGTGACTAGAGAAGTCGATATACCCATGTCCGTCTGTCTGTCCGTCCGTATGAACGCCTAGATCTCAGAAATGGTAAGAGCTAGAGCGACCAAATTTTCAGATTAGATGCGTAATTATGTCAGGGGAGACAAGTTTATTTTACTTTTTCGATATCGGGGTTATATTATATAGCTCCCATAGGGGTGTTTCAGAGGACCTCGAAAAAAAAACAAAAGTTTTAGATGAATAATTCGTTTGTTTATGAAGATATCATTACCAAATTTGGCACTCGGAAGTTCCCAAGCACTGTACAAAATTTGATCAAAATCGGTTGACTATATCATATAGCTCCCATAGGGCAGATCGGCTAAAAAAACATTTTTGGCACAAAATTCGTTGTGTTTCGTTTGTTTATGAAGTTATACCAAATTTAACATTTGGAATTTTTTTAGAGTACCCAAGCATTGTACCAAATTTGATCAAAATCGGTTGTCTATATCATATAGCTCCAATCGGTCAAACAAACGTGTTTTGTACAAAATTCGTTGTGTTTCGTTTGTTTATGAAGTTATCGTCACCAAATTTGGCATTAAGAAGTTTTTTAGAGTTCACAAGCATTGTACCAAATATGGTCAAAATCGCTTGTCCATATCATATAGCTCCCATAGGACCAATCGGTCAAACAAACGTGTTTTGTACAAAATTCGTTGTGTTTCGTTTGTTTGCGACCAAATTTGGCATTAAGAGGTTTTTATACCCTGTACCGTATGGTACAAAGGGTATATTGTGTTTGTGCAAGCCGAAAATGTATGTAACGTACATAAGGAGACGTCGGAGACCCCCCAAAGTTACCTAAAGTATGATCAGTGTGACTCGAGAAGTCGATATACCCATGTCCGTCTGTCCGTCTGTCTGTCTGTCCGTCTGTCCGTCTGTCCGTCTGTCCGTCTGTCCGTATGAACGCCTAGATCTCAGAGATGGTAAGAGCTAGAGCAACCAAACTTTCAGATAAGATCCCTTGTTAATCCATAGGAGACAAGTTTATTTTATTTTTTTGATATCGGGATTACATAATATAGCTCCCATAGGGGTGTTTCAGAGGACCTCGAAAAAAAGCAAAAGTTTTAGATGGATAATTCGTTTGTTTATGAAGATATCGTAACCAAATCTGGCAATCGGAAGTTTTTTAGAGATCCCCAGCGCTGTAGCAAATTTTATCAAAATCGGTTGACTATATCATATAGCTCCCATAGGATCGATCGGTCGAAAAAATGTTTTTTTTACAAAATTCGTTGTGTTTCGTTTGGTTTTGAAGATATCGGAACCAAATTCGGCAAGAGGAAGTTTTTTAGAGTTCCCAAGCTCTTTTACAAATTTGATCAGAATCGGTTGACTATATCATATAGCTCCCATAGGACCAATCGGTCAAAAAATCGTTTTTTCTACAAAATTCGTTGCGTTTCGTTTGTTTGTAAAGATATTGTTAGCAAATTTGGCATTAAGAAGTTTTTAAGAGTACCCAAGCACTGCACCAAGTCTGATCAAAATCGGTTGACTATATCATATAGCTCCTATAGGAACGATCGGTCAAAAAAACGCTTTTTTTTACAAAATTCATTGCGTTTCGTTTGGTTTTGAAGATATCGGAACCAAATTTGGCAGTCGGAAGTTTTTTATAGTTCCCAATCAGTGTACTAAATTTGATCAAAATCGGTTGACTATATCATATAGTCCCCATAGGACCGATCGGTCAAAAAAATTTTTTGGTGCAAAATTCACTTGATTTCTTTTTTTTTATGAAAATATCGTAACCAAATTTGCCGAATAAAATATCTTTTGGAGGTTTTAATCAATGTGTCGGAATTAATTGCAATGTGGTGGTACAGGGTATCCCAAAGTCGTCTGCGCCCGACTTTAACGTACGCCATCTTTTAGAGTACCCAAGCACTGTACCAAATTTGATCAAATTTCCGATCGACCTAAATTCGACTGATTTCTATTTGTTTATGAAAATATCGTAGCCAAGTTTGCCGAATAAAATATCTTTTGGAGGTCTTAACAATATGTCGGACTTAATTGCAATGTGGTGGTACAGGGTATCCCAAAGTCGTCTGCGCCCGACTTTAACGTACGCCATCATTTGGTTTTGTTAAGTTTTTATGCATATTATTTGAAGTTTTATGGTTTATTATTGTGTAAGCATGTAAGGAAAATGTTATATTTGCAATATTAAAAAAAAAAAATTTTGTTCTTTCATGTCTACATAAAAAGTTATTGGGCTTCAAAGTGGCAAGTTCAAAGTGTCCGAATAATTTGTGTGCTCTCTGTATGCCTTAATCAAAGAGTATATATAGAGTATATACTCTTTGGCCTTAATACTCACATTTAACACGTGGTGCACAAAAATTTCGTGTCCGCGATCAATCATGTACCCTTTTTTGTAAGTGCAAGAGGTTCAGAGAGCACAAACGAGAAACAACAACAGAATTACAGTGAAAATCAGTTGGCCAACAACAAATATTCTTCTTTTTTGTTCCATTAACTCCTAGTGGAGCATAGAGCCTCAACAATTCCTCTGAACCGTATCCTATTGGGAGCTGCCGTGCGCTGTCGTTAAATGAGTAGCGCGCAGATGTAAGTTCGGCATCAATAGTCCTTCGACATGTTCTGGAGGGAGCGCCCGGCCGGCGGCTGCCTTGTGGATTCCATTTTAGGGCTTGTTTAGCGATTCATGAGTTGGGCTTGCCAAGCGTATGACCGATTCATTGCCATTTTCGTTTTTGAATTACGGTCTCGACGTTTTGCATGCTTGCCCATCTCCATAATTCTGTGTTAGAGATGCGTTCGGGCCACCAAATTCTGAAGATGCATCTCAAGCATTAATAAAAACCTGGACGCGCGACTGAATAGATCTTGTATATTTCCATGTTTCGCACCCATACAAAAGTCCACTGGACATAGCAACCGTCTTAGAAGTGTTTATTTCCAAACCTGCTACCCGAGCGTTACGATTGAGGCTATTTATGTTATGTATGTTGGAGATCTCTCCTGCTGTGACTCAGGAGACAAACATCATCTGCATAATCTAAGTCTTCTAGCAATAAATACTATCTAATATACGCAAGGGTTGTTTCTGTGTTCATGAGCGCAGAGATTAAGAGAGACAGCTCGCGAAATTGTTATTGTAATTTGCATTGGCATTGAGTGATATACAATTAGGGCCGTGTATGTACATGCGCATTGCTGCTTATGGTTAAGAGCCATTACAAAAACAAAGATGGCGTACGCTAAAGTCGGGCGTGGACGACTTTGGGATACCCTGTACCACTGCATGCAATAAAATCCGGTATATTGCTTAAGAACACCAGTTGATCGTCTGTAGTTGCCCGCGGATCAAAACTATTTGCGAGTTCCGTGTACGTCGACCAATATTTTCAACACTCACAACAGCTAACGTGTTGTCGATATTCAAATTTTTGTTTTTGCATCCGAGTTTAATAACTATTATGCATATTATTCAAAGTAAAAATACGTGTCTCGTGTTTCGACCTTTATTCTTTGAAAGAAATTGTAGTGGTTTTTATAGTTATAATGCAAATTCTGGTGGACATACACATAAAAAGGCATGAGCGATGGCGAGTGTATTCATATCTTTAATAAATCTTAGCATATTTTTTACATAAACGTCTCAAAAAGCATTTTTTCTTTATTTTTATTTTGAAAAGTTTATATATATGTATATATATAAATTACACATTAATTTCTTGGAATAGGGATAAAGAGAAATAGTCACAAAATTAAATCTAACGAAACTAATAGTAAACGTTTTATTTATATTCAAAGCTAGCTGAACTGTACCGTCAGTTTGTAAATACATAGTATAAAATGAGATTGCGCAACTGAAACCTTTATCGCTGTTCAAATTTTTTCACGGACAAGCTTAATTGATTTTTCATATTCCCCTTTTTCGATTCGAAGAAAAACAATTTATTTAATTCACTTTATATTGCCATATCGAAAAAAATCGTAAAATTGAACTGAATCCTTCTAGAAATAAGCAAACGGAAATGTAATGGTCCTCTGTTAAAAATGTAAAGCCTTTGTCTTACTAACTTGCCTGTTATGTCATATTCACTGGTTTATTTTTTTTGTTTCAATCGCATTATTAAATTATGAAGTAGTCTAGCGGGCAATATTGCTCATAACCAGCAAATTCCGACTTAATATAAACAAGGACACATCAGAGGGTATGGTAATTACGCTCGTTACGCGCCTTATAAAATTTATAGGCAACCAAACCAATCGCTATGAGACCTAGAGCCAAGACAATACCTCCGATAAAGGACGATCCATCAAATCTATGACAAGGTAAAGGTATTGGAGTCGGCGTGGTCGACAAAGAAGGCGCAGAAGTTATTGAAGTTGTGTTTGATGATGTGGGAGCTAATGTTGTACTGGTTGTCGTAGTTGTTGTTAAATTCGAAGAGGGGGGGGTTACTGTTGAAGAAACATTAGTTTCTAAATTTACAAATTTTATAGTTGTAGCTGGTTCCGTTTGGGATTCGGTTGTAGCATCACTGGAAACGTTGAAAGCTGGCACAGACTTATCCGTCTTCACATTAGAGTCATTTCTTGAGCTTCCTGCTAAAATGACATAAATAAGTTAAGTTAATTTTTATTTAGACAGAATTTTTAATTTTATACCCCTTAACCGAGATATGTGAAATGTTCACCAAATTCGGTAGCCTTTCTTTCGATGTAACTAGCATATTAGCTTTTAAATGAATAAATAAATATATTGTCCCCATTTTTCAATTGGAAAGTTTAGGTGTACTACCGATTACGATCAACTCCGACATAGAGATTAGGTACTCCAAAAAACTAATGACTGCCGAACTTGGTTGAAAAAAAAAAAGGAATGGCTTTATAAACTAATATCTAAAATCTAGGCGGTTATTCTGACGGACAAACGCACATGCCTATATAGAGTACTCCAGACATCTCCTGATCATACTTAAGGTGGCGACTTGGAAATGTTTTCACGTCTGCCCTATGTCACATACATTTTCGACTTGCACAAATTTAATATACATACCTAGTTTAACACCAAATTGACTAGGTTCACATTTTTATTGTGTAATAAAGACCCAAGGAGTTTTATAACACTAATAAAGTTGCGTGACGGTAACAGTCAGGACATCCCGACTGTGATATAACCTGACTTTACATAATTTCCAGATGTTCATCTAATTTTAAAGTTTTGAAGCATTCGTATGTACATATGTTGATTCTACGTTCTGCTTTTGGCGACTGTGGCTTCTTTTTAAACATATTTACAAAGAGATTCCGACAGCAATGTGTATGCAAAATGAATGCAATTAAAGGACTAGACCATTAAACGAATATTGATAAAAAGTTCATGTTCGTAGGCCATACGGAAAACAGACGGTCAGACTAATTTTTTCATTGTTGAAGTTTAATTTTTGTTACTAACTTTATATACCCTTTACAAAATTGTGCACTGTTTACTTTTAGCTGAGCACTACTTTGCATATTACTTTATCTGTTTATTTGTATTATACATATATATTTTACATACATACGTATGTACATATATATGTATAAGTATACATTTTTATAAACCTACCATCTTGACAGCGAAGTGAAGTGAGAAGTCCCAGTAGCAGGAATATTGTAAAATACATTGTTTGTGAATTCATTATTGGCTATTGGTACCGTACTTCCTAAAAAGGTAAAAACAAATTTAGTAAAAAATGTACAACAGAAAATGAAAATAAGCCAATACATTTATGTTAAGTAGTAATTTTACAAGTTAAGCACTTTCAATCAATACACAGTCATGATATTTCTTAAAATTGTGCCTAAATTTGCAAAATACTGAATACCAAAAGTACAATATGATCAATTTGCCCAAATAAAAAAATACTGAGTGAGTTGTTCGTGATTGTTCTTCTTTTTTATCACGTTTGTTTGCACTGTAAGTTTTAAATTTTGCCCGTTGTTCTTGTGGCTTTGTAAATTTGAGTTTGAAGATAGAAATATTTGTTTTGCTGTTTGATAATTTCAGTTTTAATCGCTTACCTAATATTAGCGCTGTATTTACGACATTCTGCCAGTTCACATTTGCATATAAGAATATTAAATTTAATAATTATGTACATAATGGAATTGTGCAAAAACATAAATAAGAATTTCTGCAAATTATACAGGCATGTTCTAGATTTCGATTCCGACAAAAACTGTCGGAATCGAAATGAAAGGTATTCTGGATTTCGATTCCGACAAGAGTCGACTCGTTTTGAAAAGTTTGGCTCTCAGCTGTCGAAATGAAAAATTTTTTGCTATGTTTACTTAAATAAACGCATTAATGACACTATGCTTTAAGAAAATTTAGATGTGCTCACTTGAACTAATCAAGGTTAATTTTCATTATATATTTTTATTACAAAAAGTCTCTATGAAAATTGTGTGTACATGCAAAACCAAAACGAGTGGAATGAAAGTAAGGTGTTCTGGATTTAGACAAAACAGAACTTCGAAAAGTTATGTGTTGTCGTGTTGCACAAGTAAATTCGAAGTCAATTTTATTAATGGATGGCTTAAAATATATATATAAAATAAATTGTACAAAATTTGTAAATAAATAAAAAATATTTCTCGCTCAGAAAAATGTTGGCAAAAAGAAAAATAAGTTATTTAGTTAGTTGTTCGAAAACTTGTGGCAACTCTACAATGTGAACTTATCGATATCACACAGCTGTTCAATACAAAAGGTTATCGATAGCACTCGAAATGAAAACGATTCGAAATCGATTCGAACTCAGTCGAAATCTAGAACACCATTTGTCGGAATGCACTCGTTATAGGGTTGTAAATCGGTAGAAATATATCGATATTCATATCGGAAAATATATCATTAAGCCATATCGATACAAATTTGATATATCGTCCCAAGACTTCGATATATCGATATATCCCTTAAAATCAAGAATTTCTGTTATTATACATATATAACACTTTTTTTGTATTTATTACTGCTGTTTATTACACTAGTTTACAAATTTATGGGTCATCGAGTGAACCATCGTAAAAAAGTGTTTTTTAGGGTAATTTGGGGTCGAGAAACACGAAAATGGCAACCTTTTTTTTTTCTTAAGCACCGTGTTCGAGATATTTTCGAAAAACATGCTTTTGGGCACTTATTATTTTTTAATTTATTATAATTTGTGCGCTGTTTTTAAATGCGCTTGCATGTTTGTAGTATTTCCCGTCGTTTTAATTATTTTTGCGCACTTTGTGCACTTCGCGGAAGTTCCGTCGATTCTCTGGAAAAAATTCCAGCATGCGCTTTGTTTTGTAGTTATCCTAAATATAAACAAAACAAAATTAGCTGTGTTTTATATTAAAGCATAAACTTTTATTTACTTCGGCATAGTTCCAGTTTATAGATTAGATTTAATTTCACAAAATGCACTTTAAAAATATAAGCATAAGAAGACGGACACTTGTGTTTGCGGGATATTTATAAAGCGATATTTTAAAAAAATATCGATGTATTTACGATATATCAAGAGCTTAAAAATATCGCACAAGTCGATATTTTCTTGCCAAATGTATCGATATTAATCGATATATCGATGTATTTTTACATCCCTAACTCGTTATGACTTTTCAAAACGAGTCGAAATCTAGAACAGGCCTGATAAATTTTGAGCAGCTGTTGAAAAAAACAACTACTATCAAATAACACTAACAACTTTTTAAGTATTGGTCAACGACAAAAACAGTTTTAAAGTATCGATACAAAGTATACTTTAGTCAAAAGTCATTTTAAGTACGTTTTGTCAAAACTTATTGGTATCACTAACAAAAATTACTTATTGTGGAAGAGTGTAAACAGTAATTTATTCAAAATAACATAATAAATAAAATTCGCACAAATTAAAAGGTAAATTAGGAAAATGTAGTCTACAAATCTGTTGATAAATTTTTAAAAATAAATCAGGGTCAACAGCTTACACTTTTATTCGGCATTTTATAAAAAGTTTCGCAAAAAGCATGTGCAAATGTTATATTCCAATAGACGTTTTTATTTGGTTGGGAGTAGATTTAAAATAAAGCAAAAGATATTTTGCTATATTAAGTTCTTTGTACACAGAGTGTATACTTCAATACTATGTATGAGCGCGTAAAAGCATAATACAAAGTAGGACTTTAAGGAATAGAAGGCGGTAATTGCGATTCATACATTCTTACATATGTACATGTAGTGCTTGCACATGCATATGTATGTGCAAAAGTAGGTACTTACCTATTTACTCTATAGATATGTATATATTCATATGTACATATGGATGCACTTTTGTACAAATTTTAGTTTTTTCGACTGGCTTATATGATTCTTACTTACGTAAAATTAAAGCAGTAATTATAGTCATTAATAATTATCGTGTTCTTGCCAATAAAGTTTTTCGTACTTTTTTCAGATAACGCTTTATATACATATGTGCATATGTATGTATATATATACGTAAGTCCGCATATGATTAGTATTTTATGGATAGTAAACTTTACACATTTGATAGAAATAAATATGAACATTGGTAAAGCGATAAGATTGACTGCATTAATAAGGTTATGTGGGACATTTATGTGCTTATATAAATAACTACTGCTGGTTTTTAAGTTTACCGTATTTTATATAAAATAATCTTTTGATCACTAAACCCACACACATTTGGATCTTTTTATGACACACTCTGAGTCAAGGTATGGTGATGCAGACTGGAATCCATAAGAGGATGAATTTTGTGGGGAATATATAGTTAAGGTTTTAGATATAGATTCTACATTATGTCATTACATATGCAACGAATATATGAGTGCTAGTATTTCTGCAGAGATGGTGGAGTACGATAGGAAGTCCTAATTTAATTTTATTTTCAGTGGTTATGGCGAAGAAGGTAGACTCGTTGACTTTGGAACCATCCGTGTATATCAAGGTATAGATAAGTGTGTATTTTTTTGGAATTGACAAAACTATACTATACTATATGGGAAGGGCAAAAGATATAGAGGTGGTGAAAACATTTGCTTTAAAAAATTTTATGCTTTGCCAACTGCAGTGGCATTCGTTGCTCACATGATATAAGTCATCTCTACAATGCACTTGACTCAATGGGGAGAGAATATAAACCGGTGGCACACCATCAAACTCCCGAAAAAGCTAGGGAATTACACTTAGTCAATTGGAACTTCGTAGAAGTATATTTTATGATAGAAATACAAATTAATGTCACTTTTCTTTTTTATTCATTTTCCATTTAAAATAGAAATGGTATCTATTGACGATTTGAAAACATTGAGACTGAGCCATTTATGCATTGCTATAACATTCTTCACGTGCGGCTTGGCCGTCAACTGTGCCCAGCTGATGCTGCACATATTTGTAAAGCCGTTCAACAAAACTGTTTTTAGGAAGCTTATGTACTATTTATGCTACTCATTTTACTGTCGTAAGTTCTGTACTTCTTTTTGATCAAACATTAACATGCGGCTTATGTAAATGTATGTATTTTGATATAATTAGAATTGGTATTTGTGGCCGATTGGTATGCTAACTGCAAAATGAGAGTTTACATGGATGCTGAGGACGAAAAAAAATATGCCGGACATGAGCATGTACTCCTAATTATGAATCACAAATACGAAATCGATTGGCTTGCAGGTTGGATGCTTACTGATAAGCTTGGCGTTTTGGGGAATTGCAAGGCGTATGCCAAAAAAGTTATATCGTATGTACCTATCGTAGGGTGGGCGTGGAAATTAGCAGAATTTGTGTTTCTTGAACGAAATTTTGACAAGGATAAGGAAATTATAGCCCACCAGCTTAAAGTTGTATATTCGTACCCAGACCCAACATGGCTACTGCTAAATGCTGAAGGTACTCGATTTACACCGACGAAGCACGAAGCTTCTGTGAAATTTGCACAAGAACGTGGCATGACGGTTTTGAAACACCACCTTATCCCTCGAACAAAAGGCTTCATTGCAAGTTTGCCTAGTCTTCGAGGAATATGTCCAGTAATATATGACATTAATTTGGCATTTAAACGGGATGCAAAGGTATGCATTTATTTATTGTAAAATTTACAAGAGTAAAGTATATGTTTTTTCAGACTCCACCAACAATGCTATCGCTATTAAACGGTCAATCGGTTGAGCCGTATATGTACGTACGACGTATTCCACTTGAGTCGGTACCGGAGGAAGAAGAGAAAGCTGCTGCTTGGTTACAGAATCTATTCGCAGAGAAAGATCGTATAATTGACAGTTTTCACGAAACAGGCAGTTTCTTCAAAACGTCTGGATTCAAGGAAGTACAGTGCAAAATTTACAAACGACGCCTTAGTACCTTGTTAAATTTTGTTGGTTGGGCGACTATTTCAATTTCATTGATTTTGTACTATCTTATTTCATCGTTATTGGCACAACATTGGACTGGCTTCATAGGTGGCCTTTCAATTCTTCTCATATGTAAATATGTTAGAACTTTATTCCTTCAATATATTATTAAAGCATTTGTCGTTTCAGTTTACATGCTAATGGAAAAGGCTATAAATATGTCAAAAATAAGTAAGGGCTCTAGTTACGGTGCAAGCAACACCGCACCCAGCGCAAACTAATGGATTGTGACGACCATTATTTACGAAATTGTTATGGTTCCCGCTTGTACATTTTTTGAACAAATAAATAAAATCAACTACGACTTTAGTGAAACTTGCCAAATATATTACGGTGACCTTTTTACCCCATGGATGTGTGCTAACGGTTTGAAAATCTTTCGACATAAAACCCCTTTTGAATCATAATAGCACATTAATATGTAATGGAGTACTTATTAAACAGATGCATATAGACTGCAGTGCCTATTTTTTTAAAAAAGGAAAAAACACCTGCGCAGAAGGCACAATCAATTTATTTACAGAATATACAAAGTAAATAAAGCTTTCCTTCAGGTGCAACTGCTTTGTGAACGCACAATATGACCGAGCCAGTGAAGCCGCTGATTGGTTATGTCAATTTCGTCTTAGAGCTCATATAGTTCGTCGTGCTATTGAATGCGGTATTCATCACAAACATGGGAAAAATGCCAAAAAAAAGTTCAGCAACGTTTTCAGTCTCCGAGGAGGATTACCTCCCTTGTGATTTCATTTTTCTGACGATACTATTGTTTTTAACAAGTAAGTATGTCCTTTAACAAAATTGAAAAAAAGTTGGCGCACGTTAAAGTCAAGCGCGGGATACCCTGTACCACCACATTGCAATCAAATCCGATATATTGCTTAAGAAATTTTTTTGCTTAAAAAATGTGTTTGCCACATTTAGTTACGATACTTTCATAAACAAACAAAAAAACAGACGAATTTTGAACAAAAAAAGTTTTTTTGACCAATCGGTCCTATGATATAGTCAACTGATTTTTACCAAATTTAGTACAGTGCTTGAGAACTCTAACAAACTTTCGAATGCAATATTTGATTCCGATACCTTTTTAATCACACAAATTACTACCTAAAAACTAGTTTTTGACCGATCGGTCCTATGGGGGCTATATGGTAGATATAGTCAACCGATTTTGTTCAAAGTACAGTGCTTAGGAACCCGAAAAAACTTCCGAATGCCAAATTTGGTTATGATATCTTTATAAACAAACGAAATATCCATCTAAAACTTTTGTATCTTTATCGAGATCCTCACTTTAGGTAACTTTGGGGGGACTCCGACGATTCTTTCTAATGTTACATAGGTTTTTGGCTTGCATAAACATAATTAACCCTGTGTAACATAAGGTACAGGGTTTAAAAATTACTGATATCTCCAATCATCATCATTTCCTGTATCTCCCACTTAGCATTTCCATTTTGTCCTGTTCTTTGCTACCATCTTTAGTCGTTATTTGAGATTATATTGCATTTAAATAGTTTAATTTTTATTTGGAAAGATATTTGCTTCTAGTTCCAGATTTGGCGCAGCTGTGCAAATGCGCCTGTTGCTTTGTTAATTCTGGTAAGAATACCCTTTTATGCACTATTCTCTGCGGATATAATGCTGCCTTCTTCTTCTTCTTTTATTCCTTTAACTCCTTGAGGAGCATAGGGCCTATAGGTTAAATGCTGCCTAGGTAGGTTAAATCTTCGGCAGGCATATTGTCGTTTTTCAGTGTAGTGTCCTTCTATGTAGGACGACATCAATAAGAATAAGAAAGAATATCAGTGAGCGAACACCTGCGCTGTTATCTAAATAAAGCTGTTAGCTACTCAGAAATTTCTCTACATCTGGGCGCCTTCTAAATACTTCCGCGGTATATTGTGTCGCCGAGCTTTAATCCTCAAAAACAAGTTGAATAGCCGACTGCTATTAATTCATTAGCTCAACTAGGTTGTTAATCTGATCAATGCACGAACGGCTTGGGCGAAAACCAACTTGTGCTTTCTCAGTGATTGGTTAAGTTTTCTTGCGTCTTAAAAGTACTTTGATTGATGGAAGGAGCACAATTCAGCGGTAGTTTTTACATCGACTTTCTTTGGGATAACAACCAAAATTCCCTGTAACTAGTTCTCGTGGATCTTTTCTTCGACCCAAATAGACCTGACTATTAAAAGCAGGAGTTTCGTCGTGTGTTCTGAGCAAACTTTCAGAGTGTAAGCTGGATTCTATTGTATCCCGGGGATTTTTGTTTTTTAGGCTAAAAAATTTATGGAATAAATATCGTTATGCACAAAAAAAATTTTTATTGGAAAATACACAGGAATATGTTTTTTTTTTCGAGAAAAAGGTTGCAGGGTACACTGTCGGGCGCCGCTTAGATTGCATCACCCTGTACCTTATGGTTCAAAGGGTATTTAAGTTTGTGCAAGCCGAAAATGTATGTAACATACAGAAGGAGAAGTCGGAGACCCCCCAAAGTTACCTAAAGTGTGGTCAGGGTGACTAAAGAGGTAGGGAGAGAGATACACCCATGTCCGCCTGTATGAACGCCTGGATCTCAGAGATTGTAAGATATAGAGCAACCAAATTTTCAGATTGGATTATGTCAGGGGAGGTTATTTATATTTATTTTATATTTTTGATATCGGGGTTATATTACATAGTTCCCATAGGGGTGTTTTAGAGGACTTCGAAAAAAAACCAAAAGTTTTAGATGGATAATTCGTTTGTTTATGAAAATATCATAACCAAATTTTATCAAAATTGGTTGACTATATCATATAACTCCCGTAGGATCGATCGATCAAAAAAAGTTTTTAGGGTATAAATCGGTTGTTTATAAAGATATCGAAACCAATTTTGACGTTCGAAAGTATTTTACTGTTTCAGACGACCTCGAAAAAATCCAAAAGTTTTAGATGGATAATTCGTTTGTTTATGAAAATATCATATCCAAATTTGATCAAAATCGGTTGACTATATCATAAAGCCCCAATAGGACCAATCGGTCAAAAAAATGTGTTTGGTGCAAAATTTTGTTTATAAAAATATCGTAACCAAATTTGGAAAAAAAATAAGTTGAAGAATTAGTAAGAATATTTCGGATTCGATTGCAATGAGGTGGTACAGGACATCTTAAAGTCGTCCGCGCCCGACTTTAACGTACGCCATCTTTTGTGTTATAGGTTAGTACCTTAGAATCTTTTACTCACGCTCATGCAATAATTATGAATTTCCAAGGTCACAATAGCCACATGGTTCCATTCCATAATTGTTGCTACCAAACGTAACAGCAGTTGCCAATGGACCGAAATACACTGAGTTGCAATATAAAGCGGTTTATTGTTTACATTTTCAATTAAAGTAGTTGAGTTTTCTCAGTATTTGTGGTTATACCTATCTAGTAGCTCAGAAAGCATAAGTTACACATTAGTTGTCCGTTTTAAATCGTTTCATATAGGGAAGCTCACTGGTTCGGAATATTGTAAAAAGAAGAGAATTCAGCACTTCTTACAAGGCCAAGATATCATAAAATCGTAGTGCCAACGTTGTCAAAGTTAGGCCATAATAGTCCTGGTTCTTGATGCGGGCATTTGGATTAGGTACTGCAAATTATCGATGCGAGGTATGCGTACCACAGATATTTCTATAGGGCATGACTGAGTTTCAACTCTCAACTCAACTTTTCCTCAACTCAGACCCTATTTTAGTTTTAACTGTTGCGTTGAGGAGCAAGTGTTTCAATTGCAACTCTCCAATATTTAGGGTTTTTTTTTGCAATCTTAGAATCATTACAAACATCTATTCCCATACAAACTGGAGAAGATTGATAGATTGGTAAAGAATATAAGAAATTTCTTAAAAGCCTTTATTAAGCATAAAAAGTAAAAAAAAAAGCATTTTTATCCAACAAAATTCCTTGTTAGGTAACAAGGGTCCAAATAATTTGCTTGCGTAAAAAGTGATATGTATGGTATGTATATTGGGTCATTATTAATTTCTATGGTATTTTGATTTACAAAGAAATTTACACACAAATAAAAAAAAAGATGTGATCTTGGAACGAGATATATGTTTGCTTAGGTATTTTGATGCGCCGAATCCGCTATCAGAATTGGCCCAACGGGTCTTGGTTCTACCCTCAAAAGAAATAGATGAATAAGTAAAAAGACATTTCGGGCGTAAATTGCTACACCAAGAAACAAATTGGGTTCCAGACATCATCTGCGATTCCTGCAGACTTCAAAAAATTCGAAAAATTCAGAAAACCAAAAATATCGCAAATGTTCTACGCCAACCATATGGAAGAAACTACTCGATATCAAGACTGTTACTTTTGCATGAATGACATTAGGGAATTACCACAAAAAATTAGACTAAAATTTCATATATCAATGTGTCTACTGTGATAAGACCCATAGATGCAAAAATTACGAAGAATTGATGCTTCTGTTGAAGAAAATTATGAAGTGGAAGTTGAGAATCAACTTTAGTTTGAGTGACTTTAGCGAACATCCTGATGAAGATAGTGATAGTACTGATAATGACGACAACAAAGATGATTTTATTGCGCATAAAACCAAATCGAAAGTTCCATTCTATTGTCGCAGAAACCTCGTTTCATATTGCACTGATTAATCATTTAAAAAAAATGCGAGATGAAGGCTAGAGACTTTTCATCGATTCTTAGAAACGTCGCATACAATCAGTTCTACTGCGCAATACTAATTTCTACGCTCCAATTCCAATAGCGCATTCCACAGTGATGAAAGAGGAGTACAACAATGTCAAAATGCCTTAAAAGAAAGTTAAGTACACTGGTCACCAATTAACCATTTATGTTAGGAATTCCTCTTCGGGATTGCCACCTTGACGTGGTGAGAAGGCTTAGTAGGTGTAAAGAACCAAAGAGCGATGTCGGCGGTAGCATAGCTATCGGTAGGGCCACCTAAGCCGGTAAGGTCAAAGAGGAGCGTCGAATCCAAGGGCAGTCCGACCTGCCGGTTAGGTATAAAATGAACCTGCCGTTTTGATTTAAAGAGTCGGAGACCCAGTACCGGCGGTGGAAAGGGGTGAGAACGCAGCCCCACGTCGACGAGATTCAGCGACTGAAGAAACCCCAGCGTGGAGGTGGACCGCCTGGCCCCCAACATTGCTTACAGCGCCAAGCGAAGGTTCACTCCAACGACAAGGCGGAGTGGACATGGAGCCGGGAGTTGTATATGGCGAGTTCCACTTCACCGGTCCGTCAATGCTGGCAATTACACGCTCTCCAGTGCAAAGGATATAGGGCCTCGCTTTAGTATCCAAGGACACATAGCGGTCGAAATCCGGATACGCTGACAGCGAAGGAGAAGGCGTTGAAGTAAAGCGGCTCACCAACGGAGGACCAAGCTGGTGCATCGACAGCTCCCTCCACATCGAAGCAAGGCAAAGCTCTTAGTAAAGCACCGGTCCTCACTCACCTGCAGGGAGAGAACGGATGACAAAAAGCGTGGAATTGGGCACCCACTGTCTATTTTACTTCCCCTACACCCAGCATTTATACTCTCCTCCCCCTACCATTCCCGTCTGTTTGCTCCTCCTGTTTTTTAAATATGTGCCAGAATGGACCGCAAGGTC
Organism: Chymomyza costata; assembly: GCA_018150985.1. Lineage (NCBI taxonomy): Eukaryota > Metazoa > Arthropoda > Insecta > Diptera > Drosophilidae > Chymomyza > Chymomyza costata. Next base: position 72,245 of record JAECWU010000051.1, on the reverse strand, counting down.
TGTAGGCGATATCGGCCTTGTGCCGAGCTGCCTTGCTAGCCTTACCTATGTTAGGATAACAATCAGGTTTCACGAGAGAACCATCCTTCCTGAGAGAGTATCCTTTGAACACAGTACTCACAACTTCATCAAAGAAAGTTTGGTAAATCCCGGGAAAATACTTCTTCCACCTCTCCACATCAAGCTTGGTCTGATAAAGCAATTCGTAAGTATATAGGGCAAAAATTTCCAGTTTAAAAAGTAAGCCACTTTTTCGTAGCTGCTGCTGCCACTGCTATTTCAGCTCTTTAAGTTTTCAATGTCTGCGGTCAAGCAATACGTATTTCAGGTAGCATAGTACCGCCCGAAGTCGCTTAACGAAAATTACCAACTTTTAGTTTCGTTGCGACTGCACGGATATGTTATTATACCCTAAAAAGTACAAAGGGTATAACAAGTTCGTGCAAATGTTTGTAACGGGCAGATGGGGGCGTGGTTGACCCCATAAAGTATATACATATATTCTTGATCAGCGTCAACAGTTGAGTCGACATAGCCATGTCGGTCTGTCCGTATGATAGAAAGGATCTCAGAGACTATACGAGCTATGGAGGTGAAATTTTACCAAAATATGCGTATAAAGCAAGGCATACATTATACGACGTTCTGTACAGCGTGGCTGTTTATCGAGCAGGTCGTATATCGAATGCATTGTGTGTGGCGCCGTCGTCTCTTGTATTTTTTTGGCAAATCGTTCAGACGTTCGTACTGTGTATAGGCACATTTTATGATCGAATTATTGTTTGAGTATACCGATCTCGTCAAAGCTTAAATTGCCGACGCAAGCATTTATGCAACAAATTTAAAACTATTTTAAAACTAGGTTGCACATTTTGCCGCATCGTTTAGGTGCAAAACGTACAGCTGAATAAACTTACGTGTCGTACGACACGTCGTATAGACGCCTTGGGTAATAGTCTGGCTGATCAAGTTTCCGATTTATTTCAATACTTTTTCCCGCTTTCTCTTAGGAGAACCGCGGTTTGCGCCCACACAAAAGATATCGGATTCACTTTTATTACGCTTATACTTCATAATTTTATGAATAGTGTCTCGTAGAAAGTTTTAAAATCGAGTGAAAACTTCAAAAGTATACGTAAAACCAGGGATAATGAAGCATTTACCTAATGAGACATTAAATTGCAAACACTATCGATACGTTCAAAGAATAAATAAAAATAAATCACTCGCACAGTAAATAAGTGTTCGACGTGTGTTTCGGTTTCGGGATTTGCGCCCATTGGCTTCATCGCCAAAATGTAGAATACTATAGCAAGTGGTTAATAATATGCAATCATCGTATCTCAGAGATGATTTAGAGATTATAAATCCAGGGCAGGGGAGGGATATAAGGCGTAGTTCGGTAGTAAGAGCAAGCTATGAACGCAGCAGAGAGATGACATAGAGTTTAGGATTGCAGAGCAGACACGTTGAAGATGTTAGACGAGAAAAACAAGTAAGTAACACTTTACATAAAACACAGCTCAGAGAAAACTGCAGAGCAGAAACATGCGTAGATCGCAGAGCAGACAGGTCAGGCGGGAAGAGCAAGTAAGAAATACAGGCTAGGGCTGATCCAACACGTTATTTAGTTGAGCGACAAGAGAGGAGAATTGCAAGAACACAGTCACGCCGCGTTTATGAGGAATGGACACCTTTATTTAATTTTTGTCTGAATCCGTCCCCTTCGTTGCAGCAGCAGAAGACAAATGGTTAGTAAGAAAACTAAATGGTAGGTATGCACCTCCTGGGTTAGAAACGGACGTCAAGGCAAAAGTGGAGGAGTAGCTATTTAGGTGGAGACAACGACCTCTAGATATGATCTTAGATTGTGATGCAGAGAAATTGTGTTTTTCTACTATTTATGCCGGGATTGAGAAAAAGTGTACGGAGCTACACAAAAATAGTTAAATCAGAGCTAAGAAACTTTGATAAAAGAGAATGTAGCATGCGCATTGGTAATCAAAGACGAAGAAACTTATGGGTCTGATAAGGCATGCATGCATAAGTACAGGGTATTTTATACGACAGGACCGACTAATTATTCATGCATGCAACGAAATGAACACTTTGGAAATAAAGAAAATTACAGGAGATATTATGGTCCGGATGATCTGAATTGAGTAAAGAACACCGCACGGGGGTTAGCTTGCGAAGCACGCAGGGGGCTGACCACCCTAGTTTTAGTATGTATGCGATCTCTCTCTCGCTCTTTCTTACTCTCACAAAAATTTGGAATAATACAAGGTGAGGACAAGAACGAAAAATACACAACCATGAGGATAATGTGTGCATCTGAGCAAGAGAAAACATACCTTTTGCTACTGTAGCGACAGCGAGTAAGTATAAGGGTTGGCAAAAAATATTTTTTTTATCTGTCTTGCTGTGCACTTTGTATGTTTGTTTTGCCATTGCTGCTTGTATGTGTTGCTGAAATTGTGATTGTTTGTTTTTGCTGGAATTTGTACATGGACTTGTAATTGTTGTTATATTTTTTTTTTGCCGATTAATCTTTGTTTATTGTTTTTAATTCTTAAAAGCTTATTTAGAAATTTTATTCGTTGGAAGACGCGCACTGTGATGCGATACTATGTTGGCGATGTTGGAGATGTAGGCTGATGTTATTGCATTAAAAATATGACATATGTGTAAAACCCAGGAGATTTTCCAGGCTTTAGTTGCTCTATGATGACTTTTTCAATTTTGCTCGGCCGGAATTCTTTGGTTTTAATGACTCTACTAGACTGTAATGTAACGAACATGGGAGCACAAATGAATTGGTTTCAGGGCTTGGCTGAAACACTTGTTGTAGATGGGCAGTAAATGCACTCGCTCTTTCTTCGTCGCTGCGGAGCGAGGTGCCGATGGGACTCCTTAACGGCATTGTTGTTTCGATTGGAGCGAATAGATTTCGTTGATATCTCCACAGTGGATTCTTTGTGCTGGTGGGGAGAGTTGCTCAATGTACTTGCATTTGCTTCCTCTAGCTTGATACGTGTAGCTTTTCTAGGACCAGCTGTTCGATTTCTCGGTTTGTACTACCTTGGTTCTAAGTAACATATTTTTCTTGCGGTATTGAGACCTTTGCGGCTGCTACGTACAGGCGTTGTGTCTGATGAACGGTCGATATCGTCCTTAGTAGTAAGTGAGGAGTTGGTTTAATGTTTAAAAAATGTATATTTTATACTCCAGCTTGTGATCCTATATGGACGTTCGGCAATCTCCGGGTGGTGCAGGAGATTATATCAGTCTTCAGGTCTTCCCCGTTATCAGTTCCTGAGGATAGCCCTACTTTGGATATATAAATTCTTATTAGTGCACATCAACCACTTGTTTCTTCTCCTCCGATTGTCCGTCGCCGTTGTTTTCAAAAGGCAAACTTTGCAATGTTAAACAAAATTTTAACCTCCACTGATTGGTCCCGATGAGTTGTGTTGATGTCAATGAGGCTGCATCCTTTTTCTTTGTTACTCGTAACTTTATATTTGATGTGTGCGTCTAATCCACAATTGCTTGTATTTCGCTTAAGCCGCCGTAGCTCACTCGGAAATTGACACATTTAAAAAAATTGAAATTTATACCCGATCTGAATTTATCATTTTGAACGGAAAATGCTATCAAAATTATTTATCTCGCTGTTGAGAGCAATTTTCTCTTTTGATCCAAAACCGTTCTATAATTTTGTAATTCAAAGCTTAAATCTGATATACATATTTCCTTCTACACTTCCATATGTATAGTAGTGAAGTAGCCTCTACTGACGCAGGTATATCTGACTTATTTGCCAGTTTTTTTCAATTTACTTACTCTCTCAAGTCTTACTCTCTTAATTCTTATCCTTTCAATAATTTACCTGGTAACGGTCTATATACTTCGTTTATTAGCAACTAGGGGGCTCAGCCCCCTGAATGCTTCGCACGCCAACCCCCGTATGATCTGCTTTATTCAATTCAGATCATTCAGATTATTTTATACCCTGTGCAATTCCCTATTTCCAAAATGTTCATTGGCCCGACTTTAAAATACCCTGAAACAATGCAGGTCGCTGCACGGATTCACAACTGGAATAAAATCGTTTACAATGGCTTCTTTGATACTGTTCTGCTTTATATGCCAATGACTTAATTATCATAAATGGTAGCCGAGGTGACATTAATCTTTCGTCTAATGATGTTAAGCTTTTTAACCACACTGGTAAATCTGAGCCATTTAAAATGGAAGTTTTGGGCCTTAATTGTACGGCTGAAGTTTTATAATATGTTAATAAGCCGTTAAAAAAAGGAAACACATCTGCCAGATGAAGCATATCTGGACTAAACACATAAGTTTCTATATAATCCCTACTAATTCTTTCTATTTGATGAGGGAACTTCAAGTCTTTACAGCAAAAGTAAACATTATCGGCTCGCTGTTTAATTATTTCGTTATCTTTCAAAAAGCAAATTAATAACACAGACCAACATGGTTTAGTCGTTGGAAAGCTATGGGTCATTTTCGATGTAATTTGCTGCGTAAAATCCGAATCCGGGGCCAGAACTGGCCTATCACGTTAAGATTTTGAGATATTCGAGGTTATTTACCTGAAAAACGGCGTTTTTTCCTACTTTTGAGGTTATGTACAGGGTGCAAATAATTTTTGTGGTCTGTCACTCCAGTTACATCACTCTTACCTCTTAATTTAAAAGTTCAAGCGATCATTTACGATTTTTTTTTTATCAAAGTTCTGGCTATTCAAAGTTACGAAGTATATCCCTCGACGTCATTAGCATTTGCATTAAGCCTTTGAGACAATAACACAGGCCAACTGGTTTAGTTGTTGGGAAGCTAAGGATCATTTCCGAAGTAATTTGCTACGTAGAATCCGAATCCGGGGCCAGAATTGGCCCATCACGTCAGGTTCTTGAGATATTTGTGGTTATGGACCCAAAAAACGGCGTTTTTCCTACTTTTGAGGTTATGTACAGGAGACAGTGAATGAACGTCGTTAGAATGTATGGGTATGTTTTAGAAATTTAAAATGGCGGATGAAAGCCAAAAATTGTATGGTATTTTTACTGATTTTACGTAAAACAATATATTTAACTAGATTTTCTCAAAAATGCTTATGCGGAGTTGATAAAGGTCGTTGATTACGAATCTGCTATAAATACATCTAAATTCGAGATGGAAGATTGAGTATGCTTGTCCAAAATTAAAAAAATTGTCAGAAAATGTTCGGATTCTATAAAATTTTCTATATAGAAGATTTTCGGGTCGCTGATTACGAATTTGCAATCAGAATTGATGGATTGGATGACTTGGCTTTATCTGTGCAGAGCAAAGCTTCTGATCGTGGTCAACCTGGCGACCGCCAGAGCGATCTCTGCTACAGATCATTGCAAGTTGACACACAGCCTCCCCGCGGCGTCATCTGGGAAGCTTTTCTAGCACCCGCTAGATAGTGAGCTAATGTGTGCAGCGAGTCTTCCAGACGATAATCGGTTAAGCGCAAGGTTTGGGACCTGCCTTGTAAAACAAAATACCACTGAAAACCAACAAACGAGCCTCGGATAAGGACCCCCCCTACGTTGACGACCACCGCAATATGAAAATGGACTATGATTTAAGGATATGCACCTGGAATGTCCGGACCCTTAATAGGGAAGGTGCCTCTATCCAACAGGCGGATGCCCTCAAAAATATAAAGGCTGATATTACCGCCATCCAGGAAATGAGATGGACAGAACAAGGTTGCTCTAAGCGAGCAAGCTGCGACATCTACTACAGCTGCCATGCGGAGAGGCGCGAATTCGGGTGCGGATTCGTAGTAAGCCGGAGACTTCGCCACCACGTCTCGAGGTTCACTCCAGTGAATGAAAGGCTGGCTACAATCCGTGTCAAGGCTAGGTTCTTCAACATTAGCCTGATTTGCGCGCACGCCCCGACGGAGGAGAAGGATGACGCTGTTAAGGATGCGTTTTACGCGCGACTCGAGGACACACACGACCGCTGCCCAACCCACGACGTGAAGATCATCCTCGGGGACTTCAACGCAAAGGTTGGAAGGGAACGCATTTTTAACCCCACCATCGGACCGTTCAGCCTCCACGAGACCACCTCGAACAATGGTATCAGGCTGATTGACTTCGCCGCGGCGCGAAACATGGTAGTAAGTAGCACCAGATTCCAGTACCTCGATATCCACAAGGCCACTTGGCTGTCCCCTGATCAGCGAACCCGCAACCAAATTGATCACGTTGTGATCGACGGAAGGCATGCTTCAAGCGTGCTGGACGTTCGTACGTTCCGTGGAGTCAGCGTTGACTCTGACCACTATCTTGTTGCAGCCAAGATACGCATGCGTCTGTGCAACGCGAAGAACGTACGCCCCAGTGCGCAGCGAAAGCTGGACGTCGCTAAGCTGCAATCACAACGGACGGCTGAGACCTACTCCGCTCACCTCTCGGAATTGCTCCACCATCCCAACTCTCTACCTGACAGTATTGACGGACTCTGGGCGCACATCTCCCACTCCATGCGCACTGCCGCGGAACAAGTCATTGGTTTCAAGCGTCCAACACCACGGAACCAATGGTTCGATGAGAAGTGTCGCGAGGATGCTGCGGGGAAAAACGCCGCCTACAAAAGAACGCTGCAGGGTTGCAACGCGAGCAATACAGGAGAACTACAGGGAAAAGAGAAAGGAGGAGAGGCGCCTTTTTAGACGGAAAAAACGGGAGCAAGAAAGGCGCGAGCGTGAGGAACTCGAGGTGTTACGGGGCAGAAATGATGCTCGAAAATTCTACCAACAGGTCAACCGTCTGACCCAAGGTTTTAAGCCCGGAGCATCAAACTGTAGAGATGAAAATGGGAATCTGGTTACAGATGCGCAGTGCGCACTGAGATTATGGAGGGAGTATTTCTTTAAGCTGCTTGCTGGCGATGATAGCGCGAATACCGCCCTTGGAGGAGACAACCCGATACCACCAATCGACGATGATGTGGACGTTCCACTACCTAGCCATGACGAGGTCCGAGTTGCAATGTTGAAACTCAAAAACAACAAAGCAGCTGGTTCTGATGGCTTGCCTGCGGAGTTGTTTAAGGCTGGCGGCGAAGAGCTGATAGGGTGCATGTATCAGCTCCTCTGCAGAATATGGCTAGCGGAAAACATGCCCGACGATTGGAATCTCAGTGTCCTTTGTCCTGTACTTAAGAAGGGTGACCCGACGATTTGCGCCAACTACCGGGGAATCAGTCTTATTGCCATCTCATATAAGGTCCTATCGAGCGTACTATGTGAAAGATTAAAGCAGTTTACCAACACACTGATCGGACCTTATCAGTGCGGCTTTAGACCTGGTAAATCCACCACAGACCAGATCTTCACATTACGTCAGATCCTGGAAAAAACCCGCGAGAGACAGACCGACACCCATCATCTGTTTGTCGACTGTAAAGCTGCTTTCGATAGCCCGATAATGGATTGCCTGTACGCCATCATGTCTGAGTTCGGTATTCCTGCGAAGCTGATTCGCCTTTGTAGGATGACGTTGAGCAGCACTATCAGCTCCGTCAAGGTAGGAACGAACCTCTCCGAACCTTTCAATACCGTGCGAGATTTCAGACAAGGCGACCCTCTATCGTGCGACCTCTTCAACCTTGTGATGGAAGGGGTGCTGCGGAAGGCCGGTGTACATCGTAATGGCACTATTTTCTACAAAAGTGTCCAGCTCCTTGCATACGCTGATGACATTGTTGGACGTTGCAAGAGAGATGTCACTGCTGCATTTGCAGCAATCGAAAAGGAGTCAGCAAAAGTGGGTTTGGCGGTGAATGAGGGCAAGACGAAGTATATGCTAGTTACGCACAGGGATACGCGACGTCTAGGATCCCACGTTGTAGCGGACCAATATACTTTTGAAGTTGTCAAAGAATTCATATACCTTGGCACCGCCATCAACATCGAAAATGATATCAGCCTGGAAATTAAGCGAAGGATCACACTTGCCAATAGGTGTTACTTTGGGCTCAGTAAGCAAATGTGTAGCAGAGCCCTCTCTCGACAGACAAAACTTACACTCTACAAGACACTCATCTTTTTTTTTTTTTTTTTTTTTTTTTTTTTTTTTTTTTCCCTTTACCACCCGTGCTTCTTTACGGCGCAGAAGCTTGGGTTGTGTCGCAGACGGATGCAGCAGCGCTTGGAGTATTCGAGAGAAAAATCCTTCGCAAAATCTTCGGTCCCGTCCGTATTGGGAGCGACTATCGCATAAGAATGAACCACGAACTGTATGAGCTCTACGGCGACATCGATGTCGTCCAGCGCATAACAATACAACGTTTGCGCTGGCTCGGACATGTCGTTCGTATGGACGAAGAAGCTCCAGCGAAAAAGGTGTTCGAAACGAGAGTCAACGACGGACGACGAAGAGGGAGACCGCGTCTCCGATGGAAAGATCAAGTGGAGGAGAACCTGTCTACACTTGGTGTAATAAATTGGAGAAGGCGCGCTAGAAGCAGAGGCTCCTGGCGAGAGCTCTTGAGGTCGGCTGTAACCCGGTAACGGGTTGTAAAGGCCACCTAAGTAAGTAAGTAAGTAATCAGAATTGATTTGCCGCCCAGATTAAAAAAAGTTTGATTTTTGTAATTGGCGACTGAAAAACTATCCTATCTTTAGCTTCACACAGAGACAACGGCGTGGACGTAATAGGATTATTTCCCCTCTGGGGTGCTTGATTAACGTGAGTGAATTAAAATTAGGAAAAAAGGCAAATTACATCGGAAATGACCCTTAGCTTTCCAACAACTGACATGACCACGGTGTTTGTAGGCCTGTGTAATCTTCAATTGGCTGATCCGTGTTTTTATAAACCGCATAAGATTGATATGCTCATAGATGCTGAAACGTTTTTCAAACTCTGTCCCATCCTGCAAAAGACTCTCCTCGGATGGATTGCATCTGGAAGATACTCATCGAGCGGAGCGCCCGCTGAAGAGATTGCTGTCAATCTGAGTTGTAAAGAAGAACCCTTGCCTCGATTGATAGGACTTTGCAGAACTTTTGGTCAGTTGAAGAGTTACCTAAACAAATCAGAACAACAGATGTGTGAAAAACATTTTTCTGAAAATACGCAAGTTTTGCCGTCAGGTCGTTTTGAAGTAAAATTGCCTTTCAAATCTGATCCAAGTAAATAAGGATTATTCTTTGACACCGCAAAGCGGCGGTTTTTGTTGCTCGAGAAAAAGTTGGAAAAGAATTTCGAATTACAGAAAATGTACTTGGAATTCATGGAAGAGTACCTTTCTTGAGGACACATGTCAGAAACTGACAATAAAATCCCAACAAGTCCACACTATTTTATTCCGCATCAGTGTGTGGCCAGAGAGTACGTCAACCAAGTTGCGCGCAGTCTTTGACGCACCCTGTCGTACCTCAACTCAAGCGTTGAACCAAATACTTATGGTTGGACCGACCATAAGAGAAGAGTTGTACTCGACTTTGCTTCGTTTTCGCCTTCACAAATATGCGTTAACGGCTGACATTAAGAAAATGTATCGCCAAGTAATGGTACATGAATCAGATCGAGATTTTCAGCTTGTAGTGTGGAGAAGGGACCCATCTGACTCTTTGAAGATATTTAGATTACCGTCACTTATGGCACCGTGCCTGCTCATTTTCTTGCGGTACGGTGTTTAACAAAGCTGCGTGAGAGCATCGAGTCATCTTACCCAATAGCTGCTGATGTTATCAGGCATGAATTTTACGTAGATGACATTTTGACTGGTAATGAATGTGTTGAGAAACTGAAGACAATAAAGTCTGAAGTAAATCTGGCATTGCTAAACGCAGGGTTTAAGCTAGCAAAATGGCACTCAAACAGTCCTGATATCTCCACATCCGAGAGTACAGCTAAACCGATAACAATCTCAGTCAGATTTTACCAAAACCCTTGGAGTTCTCTGGTTGCCAAATGAAGATGTCTTCCAATTTAAGGTCGACAACTCATTTGTGGGTCTCCAAGCAACAAAGCGGAACATTCGGTGACATCTCGTTTGTTTGATCCTCTTGGACTGTTGAGCCCCCTAGTCGTAAAGGCTAAAGTCTTGACAAAGGAACTTTGGCTACAGAAGCTAGATTGGGATGAATCCATTCCATTAAGTTTGGAAACCGCATGGGAAACACTGAAATCAACTTTGATGCAGCTACAAGACATAAAAGTACGACGGTTTGTTTTCACAGTTCCAACGTCACCGATTGAGATACATGGATTTGCCGACGCCTCTATAAGAGCATATGGCGCCTGCATTTACATACGCAGTAACACTGCAGAAGGTTTTCGCATTTCGTTGCTTATATCAAAGTCAAAAGTAGCACCTCTCAAGACTAGACATTACCTAGACTTGAGCTGTGTGCTGCTCACCTTCATGCAGAACTCTATTCTCGAGTGTAGCCATTAATAAAATCTCCAATAAATCAGACTATATTATGGTCAGATTCAGAGATCACACTCCATTGGAGGAAAACCCATCCTTCGTTGCTATCAACTTTTGTTCCAAATCGAGTGGCTGAGATCCAGGAGTGGATCTCAGCCAGATGGCGCCATATGGCGCCACGTACCAACTAAGCAAAACCCAGCAAATATTGTCTCTTGTGGCTGCTATGTTAAAGAACTTGCAGAATCAATTTGGTTTAAAGGTCCCTCCTTTTAAGAAGAACACCATTTCGAGCTCACTGAGGAGATGCGCAGAAATTATTGAAAAATATTCATCGCATGCCAAGCTGCTGAGAGTCTTTGCTTATGTTTTCCGCTTTATTCAAAAATGTAAAGATAACTGTGCAATTTGACAATGCTCCTACGGCACAAGAGCGCAAGGAAGCGTATCTAAAAATTGTTGTAATAATTCAATCTTTCGAGTTTCGAGAAGAGATCGAAAGGGTTCGACAGGGCGCCCGCTTGGGTCCGAGCTCACAATCTCTTAATCCATTTATACACACTTATAGTGGATCATGGTGTACATTTTCATTGTTCGCTCCGAGCGCCCCGCCCATTTACAATATGTGGCGTTGATTTTTGTGGTTCAATCAACACGATGTTGAGAATTCGTGAAAAGCCTCCATATAAAACATATATTGCACTATTTGTTTATTTTGCTTCCAAAGCGGTTCATTTGGAAATTGTTTAAGATCTGTCAACTAATACATTTCTTATGGCTTTTCAAAGGTTCGTCGGCCATCGAGGAGTTCCACAAGTAGTCTATTGTGGAATATGAACTTTGTCGGAGCTCAACGGCAGATGCAAGAGCTTCGGAACAAGATCGACGAGGAGTCGGATGCCTTTCGCGAATGCGCGTCAAAAAACGGAGCGAATTTGTGTTCATACCGCCAAGAGCTCTGCACTTCGTGGGTCTATGGAAGGTCGGTGTTAAAACTGCAAAGCACCTACTCCTACGGACGGTAGGAGGCACAGCAGATGAGTTGAGCACCGTGCTCGTGGCAGTCGAGGCAACAATGAACTCCCGGCCTCTCGGCGCCCTAAGCCAAGACCCAAGCGACGGCGCGGCGTTGACACCAGCGCACCTCCTAATAGGGGGCCCATTAGCTTCTTCACCAACAGAGCAAATATTGAACCAGAAGGGTCCAAGCTGCTTGAAGAGCAGCAATTCTGGCAGAGATGGTCCCGGGAATACGTGCTGGGGCTGCAAACTCGCGCCAAATGGCACCAGAGCCAGGCCAACATTCAAGACGGGGACCTCGTCGTAGTCGCAGAGGACAACGTCCCACCGCAGCAGTGGATGGTGGGCAGGGTGGTAGCCGTCGGGCAGGACGGCATGGTCAGGATCGCGGACGTGAAAACAACTAATGGAGGCACATATCGGAGTGCAATCCATAAACTTGCGCCATTGCTAAATATTTAAAGCATTTTCAACCTTTCAACGGGGCCGGTGCTGGCGCAAATCGCTTATTTAGTATCTAAGTACCAAATTATTGCATTATTATGAAGTTTAGTGTAAGTGAGAGTAGGGCGGAGCGGGAGCCAATAAAGCTTTCATCGCACTTGGCGATTTCGCCCCGCTTCGCCGTGGTAGTTCAAGCTAGACTTAAGAGATAAAATTTGGAGTTAGCATAAGTTAGTTGTCGATCAATACTAAAAGCGAGCGTACATACATTTTTCCTGTCGTCATCGTTTTCGCAATAAATTAATTTTTTAATTAAACGCGTTTCATTTGTATTTATTTAAATTAAATCATAAAAACTCATGGTTTTTTCATTTCACAAGAGCATTATTGCAGGCCGAATATAGTTTGGCAAGCGACAAGAAAAGTAAAGTATCAAGTTTTCCAAACAGCCCTAATCTTCATAAAATATTGCAAGTAACAATGATTTCGATGCATACTTAATATTTCTTTCTTATCTTCGCTCTTAAAATATTATGGTGGGTCCATGCATCCCGCAATTCATATTGCATTTGGTACAGTGCAGAGTGAATAAGTGAATCTGTCATTTAGCCCATCAGGACAAAACATTCTTCTCTACTACACCTCAAGTAGCTGTAAATACAGTTCTTACGACAGCTGAGGCCGATAAAAGATGATAGCCAGGACTGGTAGAAAAGGCTTTTTATTTATTGTTGGAAATACAACTAAACTGATGGGTTTTTTTGGTGACGCAATCGCGGATAAAGTAAGCTATTGACCAACTTATAGTACAATCACGAGAGTCGCAAGTGTGGCAGACCAAAGAGTTAAACGTTTATCCCAAGAATCAATTCTTAATAATACTTAAACTACGTTAACAAAAGCGGTAGGAAATCATAATGGATGCAGCTACTACTGTAGGGAACACTTCTATTGATTGTTTCCAGGAGTTGACATATACAATGCCATAACCAAACATCCCGATTTCAAAATTCATAGTTGAGGGCGTGCATGTGCCAGACATGATGAATTCGGAGTTGCTATAAAGCGGCTTAAGAACAAAAGAGCTGCCAGCACCTCTAAAAGACCATCGAATAACAAATCGACACGCATTGTCTAGTCGATTATATAGTAGCAGTTAATAGCCCGTTGAATGGTCGCATATACGATGCAGCATTCTCCGAGTTCGGTATACTGTAGTTATTGCGATAGTGCGGTAGATACTATAGATGTTATTCTGCCGCTCTGTACGCACTCGAGTACGCTTTGGATCAGTGATGTGCACCCATAGCCCGTGGGGGCCGAATGAAAATGAGTATTCACACAGACTCGAGCCGAGCACTTGCCGAAGTAAAAAGCCAAAACGAAAAAATGCTAGCGTGCACTGGCAGAATAGCTGTAGTGGCGCGTAAAGCTATTTTCACTTTTCAGTTGCGCACTGGCCATATATTTACAATCTTGGCCGCTCTCTTCTTGCACATCCCTGCTTTGGATGCTGGTTTGGTAATGATCCCATTCTGGCGAGTTGTCTTCAATTTATACAATATTAATCTCTTATTTCTAAGACATATAATAAACGCAGTGTTGTAAACAGAAGCGTACTTAAAACTAGGTACATATGAACAATACCTAAATGAAAATTGCGCCGTGCAACTTATGTTCATGGGAGCACAAGTGATATTTGACACCGAATACGTTATGGAATGCTCAACAGACGCGATGTGACGTCTCATGTCCATGTCAGAACAGAAAGTGCAGATAAAAATAAATTACATTGGGAAAAAGCCCAAAGAGCACCACATGGGTGGCTGATAATTCAGAATTGATCAGGGATAATAGATATGATTTAAGAGAATAGAATATAAGCTCCAAATGCACAAATGGACAGAAGAGAAAAACATAAAGATGTTTGGTAGTGTACGGGTCGCTTTAGGCACGTACTTGATTATTGCTAGAACCCTCGAATAGTGCGAAAATGATTACTAAAGCATAAGATCAAACACGAAGGTCAAAAACACACAAAATGTATTATAAGCATAGCTCGCAAATAACAGTTGACCGTTTTTTCCTTTGCGGTCTACACGCTAAAATAACCGAAAAAACCATGCACGCTTGCTCTCTCTCTCTGAACATAACACTTCGCTTCTCTTTATTTCGGTTTTCAGTTGAGCTATTCTTGTTACGGTCTTTCAGTAACAACTTATTGAGAGCGAACTGATTGAGCGCTCGCACATTAAGCATCAGCACCCAGCGGCGAAGAGCTGAATGTGGTCTGCCGAAATACTGCATTTTCTTCGCAGAAAACGTAATTGATTACAAGCGCTGCGTTTCGTTAGAGGGATAGTAATCGGAGGCGAACAGAAAAAACGACTCGCATTGCCTTCCCTTTCTTGTCTTCCCTCTCAGCCATACAACGCCGCTGGGCCGAATGTCATCTGCCGAAAATCTGCATTACTACTGCGGATAAAGTAATGCATAAAGAGTACTACGCACTCCCTAACACGAATTTTTCGGCATTCCTTTTGTCGGGCATGACAATACCGATTTTTATTCTTTTACTTATTCCTTTTTTTTTGTAAAAAAGTACAAGTGTCGTTTGTATCGCGTCGTGTCACTTGCATTTTTATTTCAGTTTAAAAAGCACGTATCGGTTGTGATTATTGGTAATTTATTTGCGATTAATTTGCAAAACAATAAAAAAAGCGTTCATAGTAAGTAATATTAATAATATAGCATAAATAACATAAATATTAATATACTCGTGTATGTATATATTAACATTTTAACTACATGTTAGGCACAAACTTGGACTTCAATTATGACGGCATTAATGAAAAAAGGTTTCAAGCAGTTCCATGCGTTCAACGATACGCTGAATGGTATGCCTCAATATTTTCACATAACACATTCAATAAAAAAAACCTAATATGTAAATTTATTTTTCTTTATAGAAAGATTAAAACTTGATGGATTCTACCACCGCCAATACGTTCAGATGATACATCAAATCTAATTATAAATATAAAATTGAAAATTAAAAAACTTACAATTTTTTATTGTTAAACTTTAAATGAATTAAAATAAAATTAAGTGTATTACCATATTATTAATCGTTCGTATGGGCGGTAATGTACGTGCACTACAAATCTGTATACTACTCTTACATTTGTATATTAAAAAGTAAACCAAGTGCATTACCATCCCATACACTATTTTAAAAGCAGTATATTGAATCGGAAACAAAGCGCATTACTAACGCTTATGCTGTTCTTTCAGCAGTATATTGAAAAGTAAACCAGGTACATTACCAACCTTTGTACAATTTTTAAAGCAGTATATAGAATCGTAAACAAAGTGCATTACTAAAGTATTCACCAGTATATTGAAAAGTAAACCAAGTGTAAGAGGGCCGAAGGCGGTTCGGCTCTGGTACACAATTTGGTTTATGTGTAATGCAGATTTTGGACACAGCCCGTACAAAGCGGCCATGCCCATGGCAAAGTATGCCAGGTTGTACGCGATTTTGGAGCATTACTGTCGACAAAGTAATGCAAGCGTAATTGATTACGTATAGAGGTTTTGCGCCGCTGGGCAGATGACCGAAAAAATGAAATGCTCAGCGCAATCGGTCTTTTACGTTTCAATTTGCTTTGTTGAGAATGCTGCGCTGTTGTGTTACTAACAAGCCCAAACAGACGCCTCACTCACATACACGCATACAAACGCAAAATACCTTTATTTTTTCGCTGGCGAAAAACCAGAGCAAAAGTGAATCAAAAAAATTGGTTTTGGTTGAACGCAGACCGCTTCATTAAAAGAGCAATGTGAACGGTTGATCTCTGACACGTTGCTCAAAGAGTCAGTAAATAAGTTATTTTTGGACAACGAAAAACGGTCAACTGTTATTTGCGAGCTAGATTGTAGGGTAAAAGAGTCAAAGAGAGAGCCAAAAAATGTCGTATATGTATGTAGTAGCATGGTATAATAATAAGGTAGCGTCACGCTCTGACGTATGCACGTCAAAAGGGAATGAAGAATAACGAAGTAGTATGTGAGTGTGAGCGGGAAAAAACATTTTATGTGCTGTTAGTAGTGAGAGAGAGTGATATGTATAGCATGAGGGCAGGCAAAACATATGAAAATGTGTTTGATTATTGTTGCTATGTATATTATGCGTTTGTGTATTGTTTTGCTGTTAAAAAGAAATAAAAGGATTTAAAAATAACAAGTATTTATTCTTATTTGCCGACGACATTTCGACGACCAGCGGCCGCAAAAGCTTTCAACACAAAGAGAGAGCGCTCTTTCAACATTTGCTACCTTATTATTATACCATGTGTAGTAGCATTTGAACTTAAGAAAGAGTCGAATGACTACGGTATTAAAATAAGCAAAGAAACTCTTTGTATTACACATATTCTGATTCGTTATAATTAATAGTTAAGATAACATAAACTTTAAAACACAATAAGGGGCAAGAGAGAAAGATGGAGATTGTTAAACGTCAGCTTCCAAGAGCCGGTAAGGTAGGAGTTTACAAAAATCTGAAAATAACACAGAAAAATTAAGTCAGTTTCGAGGAAAAGAAATAACATAATTATAAAAATTTACACTATTAGGCCGCGCGTACACAGAGTGCTGACTTTTCGGCGCGGTCAGCCGCATGATTTTTTTGTATGCTAATTTCACCATCAGCTTATGCACGCTGTGTACGCGTTCTCATAGACCACAGTGTGTTTGATTTTTTTTCGCCGATGATTTCTTGTCATGTAAGCGCGTATCAGCGTTCTGTGTACGCGCTACGCACAGCCTTTGCAAAAAGCATAGTAAGCTTGAAAAAGAGACGACGAAAATTAATAAGTGCGCCAACTTGTAACATCCATCATTCAATGCAGTTTCAAGTTCCACGGAATTAGCAAAATTTATATGAAAAAGGCAGTCTAATCGTTTATAAGCATCCAAAAGATTATTGAATTATTAGCCTATAGTCCTATGTTGCTCTGGCTTTAATTACTTTTTTTCCTAATAAATAATAATAATTATTGAATTAAACCAGCTGAGTTGCAAACAAGTATGTAGCGAAGAATATATTTATTTTGCAAATATATCAAGTTTGGTACTATCATAAAATTTCCGAATTCCAAATTTCGTTACGATATGTTCTTAAATAAAATTTTTTTCAAATAGATCCCTTCATATCAATAATTTTGTTGACAAATTACGCCAAGAAAAACACGAATACATTTTTTTTATGCTTCCTCTTCGATTAATGTCCCCCTACACGTAAACATTTTTAGATAATTTTTGTGTTTGTATTTTGGTATTTTCTTTTAAAGTTATAAGGTCATACTGAATTTGCTTTTACAAATATAATTTTAATTATATAGGAAAATTTTTGTTACTTTTAATGTACTAATAAATATGTGGATTTTTAAGGTGAGTAAAAAAAAAACACAAATTTTACTGGGTTGAATAAAATTTAACTTCCTGGACGATAAAAGAATATGTTAAAAACAACGGATACAAATGTTTTGCGTTTTAAAATAAAAAACCTTAAAAAAGAGAATACTATCATAGTTGAAAAATGGGCAATTATATTCTTTACATTAATATTTTATTCATGGATCTATTTTCTTGTTAATTAACAAAAGTTACGAGCAGGTTAATTCTGGATATAAAAGTATGCATTGATGACGTTGTAAATTCGTTAATGGATTTGGTTGTCAGACTAGCCCGTCCAAACCAATTTTGTTCGTAGCCTACAAACATTGAAAATGATTACGTGCCTTGTCAACATTAAATAATTTTTATATATTTTGCATAAGTAAAAAAGAGATTGGCACTAAAACAACGTACAGTAAATTGAAAAAGTTTTGGCACGAGTCAACACTAAATGGACTTCTTTCCCTACAATAAAGTAGAAACATTTTTGTTAAACGCATTCATTCAAAGTATAATTTAAATAAAAAAGTCAAACTTATCTTTTTTTAATAATTTATTTAAAGCCTAAATAACAACCCAAAAGCGTCTACGCACATGCTACAAAAACAATCCAGTACACTTGCAATTCCTGTTTAGTCAATGGCATTACTGAGTTTATATTTATTTTAACTTTTTGTTAGTATACAGTAAAAGTGTACTCTGAGCAACATGAATGAAATCATTTATTACTTAAACAGCAAATTAATTAGCTTAAAGAAAACTAGCAACAGCTGATTACTTCTGCAACTTGCCAATTTAAATAATGTTTTCGTTTTCTTTGCTAAAAGCCGCAATTCTATCGCAACTACGATGTTAAAAACACTAAAGTATATATGTACATATATTCTTGACCAGCAAAAGCAGTCGGTATAGCCATGTCTGTCTGTCCGTCAGTATGAACAAAAGGATGTTGCTTTGAGGTCTAAGCTGAGTCACAAACTAATAATTTTTTCGGGCTCCCCAGAATGCAAAGTAAACAAAAATTTGAAACGATATATGTGTATATAAAATACGCAGATCAAATTTATTGATTTATGTAGACATCTTGCTCAGTTTCCCTCGTAAGAGAAATTCTCGGTTTACACCCACACTATAGTCATAGAAAACGGTTATACATAAAAATATATAGCGTTGTTACAGGGTTTTTTGGAGTTGGGCAGGTACGTTTTACCGGGGATATTATGACCGAAAAGAAAATTTGCTGGTTCTTCTGTGGTAGGGTTATTTAAAGATAAAGTGAAAGTTCCGTTGTTTAATATGCTTGCATGAGTCTATATACCAAACATTTAAAAGGATGTAGAATGTTGTTGCTGTTTATAAAGGAGGACGTCTATTTTAGTTTGTAGATCAGTACGCAGCCGATAAAAACGCATCCCTACAACTGCAACTTAGTTGCTTCAAGACCAAACATTTCATAATGGGCCAAAAAACTACGTACTGAAATCGGGTACAGTTGATTGTAATGGCCTACCTACTGCCCATATAAGGTGAATGCGTTGAAAGCTATTTTAAAACAAGCCTCATTTAAAGACTAGCAATCTACAATAAAATCTTAACAGTCGATCTCTTCATTAAATCACAACGAAAAGGGATTTTAGTATTCGGGATAAGAAGAATGACGAGGTCCGGCATCTCTTAGTTCTGTTAATTAAACAAAAAAATAAAATAAACGGCATTAAAATTTGGCTCTACGTAGTTATGGTAAAAAATAACCTAGAATCAACAATTTTGGTAAGATTATTCATGTTGGCCCTAATAAACAAATCCACATCCAAACTTTATAGATGGAATACATATTTTTCGAGAAAAACCTGTATATGTAACTGGTTACGCAGTTTAGTTTTTAGTGTGATTTGGCTTGTCGGCCGCTCTTGGTCGTGACTATACTGCCCAGGTACGAAACTCGGTAAACGCATTCAACGTCATAGTTGTGCAATGACAAATTTGGCCTCTGCACAGAACCGTAGCCGCTGCTGAATATTTTTGTTTTGTCGATGTTTATTATCACGCCGCGGCACCTTGCATTTTCTCTCATTTGTTCTAGATTGTGCTGCAGGTCACTCAATTTATGGCTTATTAGACAAACATTATCAGCGTACTCAACATCATGTGTGCTCTTGTGTGGGAACAGGGTTCCCCCAACAACCATGTTCTTATCACAACATAGTTCTATGAGTCTTCGCCCATTATCATTTTGCACACCTAGCCCTTGTTTATCCATGAACTTTTCGACGCCGAGAATAATTACTATATCTCCTCTTCGGCTGTGTGCGTCCACGCAGCTGATTAGTTGGTCATATAACTCATCCTTGATGTCGTCGGACTGAGTTTCGGTGGGTGCATAGCAGTTAATAATTACCATTTTGCGCGATTTTGTTTGAAGCTTTAATACAATTAATCTTTCATTTATAGGAGTCCATTCTATCATACCCTTCGATGTCTTGGTTGTTATGAGGAATGCTACTCTTCTGCTTCGATCCGAGTCAACAGGTTTGCCAGAATACATGAAGACTGTGTGTCGATCATTTATTACTCCACTGTCATTCCATCGGCATTCTTGAATTGCCATAATATCGATTTTATAATTATTCATTTCATGACGTAGCTTCTCCAATTTTCCCGCTTTTTTTGACTTGAACATAGCACCTCCAAATCCGTAGTGCTTGCTGCTAGTAAAGCAGGAGGGTTAACCGATGACCGGGTACCCCTTTGGAGACATAATTCCGTTTTCGTTTGAATTCATGTCTGAATAGGTTAGGGCGGCAGTCGGGACCTAACGTCCCAACTCACTTATGCCAGAGAATTGGCCCGTTGTGATACCATGTCTGAATAAATAGTCCGCATAATTTTCCAATCAGTGAGTGATGAGCCCTTAGATTGATGATTGAGGGCCGCCTCTAACATGGCTTCCAAAAAGGTGCTAGGATTTTGTTTGTTGACTTGCTCTTAGTTTTTGTGCTCCCCTTCGACCTTACCAGCATGGGTGGCCCAACCAGTAGCTATGCTACCGCTGGCATTACTCTCAGGTTCCTTACACATACTTAGCCCCTTTATCACGACAAAGTGGCAAATGGGATATGTGTATGTAACTGTAAAAACTGTGTATGTAATAAGACTGTATAACATTTTTTGTTGTTTATAAATGGAAAACATTAACGCGTTCTAAAAGAAATTAAAAAATAATATGGATGATCATATCAAAAATCATCATTAATGTGTTCTTATCAAGGCGCTGTTACATGAAATAGGTTGGAAGGTTGCTTTCTTTTATGATAATGGAATTTTCAGCTTGATCCTTATGAACACGATAGTTATGAGCAGAGGTGGGCACGAAAAATAACGGAAAGAGCACTACAACAACATCAAGAAAAAAAGTACGGTTACGGTCGCAAATGCATCCCCGAGTAGGGCCATAAAAATCGCACACTGTGTGTATTTTGTTTTTGTAAGTTGCTGCGAGTCGAGCGAAGGCACACATTGTGTGTATTTTGTTTTTGTAAACTCGGCACGTCGCCGACGATCGTAATAAAAACTACCGTTACGGTCGCCTAATCATCCTCGAGTAAGGCCATAAAAGCGCACACTGTGTGTATTTTGTTTTTGTAACATTCTCCGTTTTTTGCGTGTGCGTCTGGCTGGCGCCACTTACAAGACATAACGGAAAGAGCACTCGGTGCAAAAAGAGCCAAGGCGTGCTCACCGCTGGTAATTATTATACTATCACAAACATTATATATCTGCCACACCTCCATCTATCTTAAGGAATTACATATATTCTTAAAAAAAGAAACAGTTCAAGTGAATCAAAAGGGCAAACGCACAAAAAACCTAGAAAATTAAAATACGGTAGCAGAATATTATACTGTAGAATTAGAAAGAAATGAGAATTTGTGACTTTTGCAGCCCCGAACCTCGCCGGTCATATATTATTAATATTCTGTTATATTATAAAAATTAAATATATTTCATATGTTATTTCTTGTCTCTTTCAGAATGCCAATTCAGGCGCCCTCATGGACAGATTTTTTAAACTGTCCCATCTGCTGTAATGAATTTGCAACAAACCTACGTGTGCCGGTTAGTCTGGGATGTGGGCATACTATTTGCAAGTTATGCCTGTCAACTCTTCATAATCGGCAATGCCCGTTTGATCAGGTAATTTAAAAGATGACAAAATTGTGTTTGCTGTGTGAGTTCTTTCTATCGATTTAAAAATGTTTAGAATACGTAACTCTTTTGCTATTTATCAAATGTTTATAAAAATATATATATTCACTTTTTCGAAATATTCAGCCCACTTTTGAATTGTTTTTGACATCCATGCCAAGCTTGAGGGGGGGTGCGATAATGTTGACAGCTGCTTTTTTACAACGCGAAAAGTGTATGTGGCAATTTTTTTATGTCCTCAATCGACTCGTGACGCGTTCCTCGGAGCGGATATTTAAGTTTCGGAAACAGAAAAAAGCCACATGGCGGCAAATCTGGTGCTTGTGCGATAAATTTTTGTTTCATGTTTGGCCAAAAGCTCCGTCCGTTTTCGCAATAAATTCAGGTCTTTTGAGTCGATTCATAAGAGATGTTGAGTGTCTCTGCTATCTCTCTAATGCAGTGGTCGGCACAAAATACACTCACATTTTTTTCTAGCGTTTTCTCTGCCGCAGTGACGTATTGCGACGTTGACGTTGGTAAGCAACAGACACGAAGTTGATGTTACGTGGCTTCGACTCTTGTTGCTCTGCTTTACTGCTACTGCAGCAGAGAACACAATATCAGTTGCTTATGAGTAGTCAATTGGCAAAGTTGAATTACGCTGCGCAACGTTTTGTTTTTAGCTCCTTTAAGGCCCCTACGCAGACACGCAAAATAAACAAAACTTCATATAAAAAAAACGCTCACAAACGTTTGGTCACAAACTGTTCTTACAGGTGGTATTTAGACCAGTGTTGCTCGTTTTTTTGTTTTTTTAATGTCAGTAGCAAATCATAGATGGCGCACTCAGCAAAAACAGCTGTTCGGTTTTGGCGCCACAAACAAAACTTATGTGCAGCTAGTTATTTTGTACGGGAAATTTATTGCTGGTCGACAAAATCGTTGCGGATCGTTGGGAAAGGATGAGAAAATAGCTATAATAATAGAATAATTCAATTGTAACAAAAATGTTCGTTAAAATACGTCTATGCAATTCGTCCACACTCAGCTCTGCGCATTAAATATGGGTTCACCCAAACATTCCGCCTTTTCCTGTGTATTGCTTCCTTTCGTTTCTTTTTTTCCTCATCCAACAACTCAATTGCAATGCATGTTATTATTATTGCATTGTTTACACACAATAGCATAAGTTGACGATTATTTATGCTTTTATGTTTTATTTCGCGCCTTTTAAAAATTAGCTATTTGTAAACAAAAAGCAGCTGATTATCGATAATAATTCCGATAAAATTCACATTTTGTTACTAGAGACACACTGTTCCTTTTGGGACCAAAACAAGTCTGTCTTTTTGCTAGGTGGCTGTTTTCGTGTCTGCGTAGAGGCCTTTAGGTCCTGTATTAAATTTTTCCCATTTGTGTCATTTAACTTGATCGTTGCCATTCATGGTTGTAAGAACCGAAAAATATAGATATCTAAAGAAACTCGATATTTATAACTCGATTATCGAATATATCAAAACTATTTCTTAAACAAAGGCCCCTACGCAGACACGAAAAATAAACAAAACTTCATATAAAAAAAACGATCACAAACGTTTGGTCACAAACTGTTCTTGCAGGTGGTATTTAGACCAGTGCTGCTCGTTTTTTTGTTTTTTTGATGCCAGTAGCAAACCATAGATGGCGCACTCAGCAAAAACAGCTGTTCGGTTTTGGCACCACAAACAAAACTTATGTGCAGCTAGTTATTTTGCACGCGAAATTTATGGCTGGTCGACAAAATCGTTGCGGATCGTTGGGAAAGGATAGGAAAATAGCTATAATAATAAGATAATTCAATTGTAACATTAATGTGCGATATAATACGTCTATGCAATTCTTCCACACTCAGCTCTGAGCATTAAATATGGGTTCACCCAAACACTCCGCCTTTTCCTGGGTTTTTCCTCCTCGCGTCGCTTCTTTTCCTCATCCAACAATTCAATTGCAATGCGTGTCATTATTACAGCATTGTTTACACAAAATAGCATAAGTAATAAACGTTGACGATAATTCATGTTTTTATGTTTTATTTCGCGCCGTTAATAATTAGCTATTTGTAAACAAAAAGCAGCTGATTATCGATAATAATTCCGATAAAATTCACATTTTGTTACTAGAGACACACTGTTCCTTTCGTGACCAAAACAAGTCTGTCTTTTTGCTATGTGGCTGTTTTCGTGTCTGCGTAGGGGCATCAAGAAAAAAACTATAAAGACGTAACAAAAAGGGTGTACGCATTTACTATTTTCATCATGAACTGTCATCCACAATTTAAATCATCCCGCGACCATATTGGCCGTGCACAATGTTAATATTTTTAAATATGTTTTTTAATTTTTTATATATTATTTTAAAATAAATAATTTCACCTAAAACATAGGTTGCACCGGTTGACCCCCGGGGGGAGTCACACATAGACTAAATAGTCCTTAGTGGTACCTAAAACATTGGAAATAAAACAAATTTTACTAGTTGCAATATTCGAATGGATTTATTTTTATTAATTCACTTTTTCATGCAAAGGACCTAAAATTCTAGGCAACCTTTTTTATTTGATCCAAACAATGGGATAGGAAAAAAAAATTAAGTATAATAAAGAACCAGATATGTACATTAGGGTGGAGTGATAGTGTATGAAACAAATTTTTTTTTAAATTTTTTTTTAATGGAATAGCAATAAAAAGTTGCCTTTTAATGAGTAAATTCAGCATACAAAAGATTGTTTAATTGTCTTGATGTTATGAGGTGCCCCAACCCAATTGAAAATTAGAAAAATACTAAATTTTTAAAAACATTGATATAATTTTGAATGATAGTATTTTTCTAGATTTCCTGTCCCCTATAAAACAAACTACATAGTGATACGTTAGATAAAAGCCTGGTTAGTAGTATTAATGTTTTTAATCAAGAAAAATTTAAAAATATACATTATCAAGGAATAAAAAAAATCAGAAATAAGTAGATTATTTGGTATTAAATTGTTTTTTTGTTTCAAAATTAGGCATTTGCTGCCGTCATAATAGTCTTGCCCTTATGAAACCGTCTCGTTTTTTTTCTCCACAAACTGCACTTGAAGCTTCGGTCACCAATTTGAACAGCGCTCTACGGCTTGGGTATGGCACGGAAAATCTTTAATATTCTGACATGTAGTCAATCCGTTTTTGACAATCTCTTTCAAGGCTTCATCAGATAAATTGGAAGTCAGAGGTGGCTCAGTTATCTTACAGTCTTTCCACGTAATTAAGTCGGTATAATTTTTAGCATCGAAATTTAAAGCAGGCACTTTAAATGTTCGAAGCCCTAGAGTATTCTCTGCTCCTGCTTTTAAAAAGCTAGATTGGGAGAAAAAATGCCAGTGCTGATAGCTGGTATCACATCGTAAAGATATTTTTGGTCGGTGCTCAAGTCATTTCTAGCGACTTCAGGTAATATGCAAGGAATGGTGGTAAATTTAACAAGTGGCATTGATTCACAATTTTGTAATTCAGATCAAATAAGGCCTGAAAAGCATTTAGGCCCTGTAGTTTTTCCATCCAAATGCAATAAAAGATGTCGCAATGGTAACTCATTCGAATGTGACTGGCAGACAAACCATTGTAATGGTTTGTTAAGTTCTTCTTCAAGAAAACGAATAACACCTCCTTTGAAACCTGTATTCACGACTGTACCATCGCAACCAATAACAACTATTTCATCCAATTCCACCGATTTTGTTCTCAAATGATTTATTATGGTACTTTCAATACCTTTAGCAGTTCCCAACTCACACGTACCATGCCCGAAATAATCGCTTCCTGGCTCTGATAAAATCACATAATGGTCTTCTGTTACTCTTTTTCTATAAAATTTGCCTTCCTTCTGAATACTAACCAAAGTCTTATCTTTTTTGCCATCAAAATAATTTCCGCGTATACTTTTATTGCGATCTGCATCGTGTAATGCTGATCTGACTTTCGATCTTTCTCGGCGCAACTTTGAACGATCAATGACAGCACTTGGATCCTTTCATGTAATAATACCAACATCTTTTAACACAGATATCAGCTGCTCTATCTGAGACTCCAGTACGATCGCAGGCGAGAGCTTATAATGGTAAATTTAATCTCTTTTTCTTTGGTGGCGGAGCAGCTACTTGTTTTGGCGATTGATAAGGACTAGAAGCTACGCTATTATTGCTTGAACTGGTGCTTTCGGTTGTTAAGTCATCAGGCAAAGAACGAGAACAAGACGGTTGGTTAGGATCCATTATCTCTTTGTTACGCAGTACTTCTTTTTCTTGTCTTTTTAACTTTTTCATATTTTTTAGAGTCGCAACCAAATCTACAGTGCCTATCATCATTTTTCTTGTAGTTCTTTGATCAAGTAAAAAATATATTTCTTCCTTGGGAACACGGCTGTCTTTTGAGCAATTACACTCTGAGATTACTTTGCATTTGCAACTGCAAACATCAAATAACCGTTGGGACTCAGTAACAAATTCACTTATTTTCTCTTGATATTTCTTGTTCGTTTTACGCCCTTGATAAGGTTTTAGTAAGCTTCTATATTTGTCATGGTAAGATCGTATAAGTTGTAGTACCCTCTTAAAGCTGACAGTAGGAAGCGACGCTTTTCGCCAGATATCTAAAATTTCCGTAGCCAAGCTTTGGGATATATCATGAACTGTCGGCTTATGTTCTGCTCCCGACAATTAGACGTTGGTGTTTTTTGAAAAAATTTTGCGAATTTCTCTAAACTTCGTGATGTTGGGGGCACCTCCAAATTAATCATGTGCCAAATAAAATTTTGTATGCATATTTGTGAACAATAACAGCAACTTTTTACAGGTATTCCGAATCGAATATGAAAAAAAAAATTTTTCACTCCACCCTAATGTACATATATTAAATTAGATATCGAATTTCAACGTGCTCTGCGCGTCCCGAGTCAAGCATTCAGTAAGCAGTAAGCACTCCTTTTAGATTAGATCCCTTATTATGTTTTGGTTTATATTATATGGCTCCCATAAGGGTGCTTCGTAGAACTTCGAAAAAAATACGTTGTAGATGGATAATTCGTTTGATTATGAAGATACCGTAACCAAATTTGGCGTTCAAAAGCTTTTTTTACAGTTTTCAATCACTGTACCAACTTTTATCGCAATCAATTAACTATATCATACAGCATAACTAGATTTAGCAAGCACAAGTTTTTTAAGTACTTAAGCAATATACCAAATTTTCATTTTCAGACTCTTATTGCAGCGGGCATTGATAATTTACCTATAAACAATGCGCTTCTTCAGTTGGTTGGTAATGGAGGAGCTACTGCAACAACAAAGAAAATCGCCTCAAAGGAAGGTGAACTTAAGAACGTACAAAAGACTTTGCCAACTAGTGTACAGAAATTGAGCCCAAAGGATCTCAAGTGTTATGAAGTTGGACAAAAATGCATTGAAGAACTAGCATTACACCTTAAATCCTTGTTTAACAATGGAAATCTTCTTACGAGACCCATGCAACGAAAGCTTGTAACACTGGTGAGCTGCCAGTTAGTGGAAGAAGAGGGGCGTGTGCGGGCCTTAAGAGCTGCCCGTTTTTTAGGAGAACGCGCAGTCACTGAGTTAATTTTGCAGCATCAAAATCCACAGCAACTTAGTTCAAACTTATGGGCAGCAGTACGAACTCGTGGATGCCAATTCTTAGGTCCCGCGATGCAAGAGGAGGTATTGAAGCTAGTATTATTGGCACTGGAGGAAGGATCAGCGCTGTCACGAAAAGTGTTGGTTATGTTTGTTGTTCAACGCCTTGAGCCACACTTTCCCCAGGCCTCTAAGACTAGTATCGGCCACGTTGTTCAACTTCTTTATCGCGCTAGCTGTTTCAAAGTTTCTAAACGTGAGTCCGATTCATCTCTAATGCAATTAAAGGAGGAGTTTCGTACATATGATTCTCTCAGGCGGGAGCACGATGCCCAAATTGTGCAGATTGCCACTGAAGCTGGATTACGTATCGCACCTGAGCAATGGTCTTCGCTTCTCTACGGTGATATATCACACAAATCCCATATGCAAAGCATTATTGACAAGCTGCAAACCCCATCTTCGTTTTCGCAGTCGGTCCAAGAATTAGTGATCGCTTTGCAGCGAACTAACGACCCTGCTAACTTGGCTAACATAAACAATCAGTTACAGTATCTAGCTAATATAGACTTAAGTATTGAAACTGCCACTTGGGATAAAGTTGCGAAAGCCTTAGACGCCGTTCGCAAAGTTGTTATGGGCCTTGTGAATTTCTTGCAGCACCACGGCATTCGAAAACCACAAGATGGCTTAGGAGGTGGATCCCCCAATATAAACGTAAAGTATAAGATAAGCCTTTGCCGCGATTTGAATGCGAGACGTGTGTGCCCACGTGGTGCCAGTTGTACATTTGCTCATTCTGAAGAAGAGTTGGAACGCTACCGATCTCGCAATAGAGTTAACCATGCAAAAAATGGTCGCAGCACACAAAATGGAATACTCACAGGGCAGGGAGGCCCAATAATATCTTCAATGGAGTATATGCAACGTGCAAGTATCGGTGGCAGGGCTTTTGAAAAGCCATTATTTTCTCAATCCCTGTTTGAAACTATTCCGCATTCAATGACATACGCTCACGAAAATCCTGTACGTTCTCAGAACTCGAAGATTTATCACCTGCCATCCACACGTTTTAGTTTTCCTCCAAAATCAGCTCAGGTAAACGAGTCAGTATCTGGAACACACGATATTCTAAAATTAAAAAAAAATGGAATGGAGTTTTTTACGCCCCCAGCGCCATTGCAGCAACAACCACTTCAAAGTTTTAACGCCAGCAATAACAATCGATGCCATAACAAACTCTTTCCCAAACCACTTCCATCTGATATTTATCAAAACCATCCTGTATATATTGGATATGAATCAGCTCCAAGTATTAACAAAATGGAATTAGTACAGGAACCTGTAAATAGAAATCTGTGGGATAATCAATACTTGCCACAGCAAACGGTAATGGTACCGTCCTCTCATTGTTCGAACCAGCCTATGCCAATCGCAACCGCAACGTCCGATACCTCAATTTTTGAAACGAAACCACCGATTTATAAACCGAAAAGTAAAATTGCTATTAATTCACTTACTATGGCTACGGACTCCTATAGTTCTTTTCTTTTGTGGAATGATAAATGTTTAGATGACGGAATAAATGAAAAAAATATATTTCGGGAATCAAACAATTTTGTTCGTTCCGATTCAATACTAGATGATGATGCATGTACTTTCGATGTGCCTAATGAGACTTCTATAAACAGCCGATTTGGACCAATTTGTCCAAAAAGGTCAACTTCTGATAACTGGAATACCAACTGGGTCACTGGCTCTAGTTGTAATTCTGATCTTTCCAATAAAACGAAACCAACAGTCAGCTATTTAACGTATGCTGACTTTTCCACTGGCATCGATAACCACCGGGATCCTCAACAACTTCAGTCAAATACATCAAATCCCGAAATTAATATATCAACGAGAACTTTCAACAAAATCAATCTTTCTAACGAAAATTTTAGCTCTAGAGACATTATGGATACCAACGAAAGCAACAAAAAAAATAAGGTAAAGAATACATGTAAACAAATTTTAAATATACATAATTATCTATATTGGTTATCCGCAGAGCTCAGATGCAAGCAACAGAGTAACGTTTTGGAACATTAATGGCAACACAAACTTTAACTTGACATCTAAATTAGCCACACTTCCTTCCGAAAATGAAAAGCGGAAACACCACCACAATCAATTTGACGGCAAGCCTCAATTATTATCAGAAGACAGTTTTGAGGGTGGCATTGATAGCGGAATGATGAGTGAACTTGAAAAAGAACTTGTGGACATTGTTGAAGTTTGGTCAAACCCTGATGATAGCGGTATAAAACTTGAATGAGCCGTCTGTTTGTATTCTCTAGAATAAATGTCAGACATGAAATATTATGTTCTTTTAAGTACAGTACCTATTATAAGGGAAATTGTGTACTAAATAGAGATGTATTAACCAACAGGACAAGAATACTATATGAAACCGCAAAACAAATTTAACTGTAATTGTATGTGATAAAAATGTTTGCTAACTTATATCTACATAAATTCAAGTTCTTCTTTTACTGCAAACGTTGAGAAGCTAACTTTTTTTTTAATCGTTTACGAAACCGGCAAGTCATAAATGCAATTTGTTATCAAACAGAAAGAACACATTGAATGTTCAGAGATTGTAAATAAACACATTAAGCAAACTTAAAAAAGATAAAATTAATACCTAAGTATCTTTGGCTTATACATATTTACTATACCCTTTAACATACAGTTTAAGAGTTAACTTCATGGCAATCTTATGAATATTCAGAACTATATTTAAGGTAAAAACAGTTTGTTCTAAAACGTGAGTTTTCGAGTAGTTTCAACTCTTTTATCCCAAATTTTTTGATAAACTTCTTAATGGCTAGCAACTATTTCTAGTTATTCCCTCTCTTATATGATGAATATTTATTATTGTGCCCACCCTTAATGCTGTACCTACACATATTTGATGTTTTACATGTATGTATGTGGATAAATGTTATATTTCTTAAAGAAATTTAAAAAACCAGAATATTGCGAAGTTGCTAACAATTTCACATGTATTCAATTTTATTATTATTTTATGACTACATACGAAAATATAAATCCTATTATTTACAGATATGTTAATATTATATATTAAAATATCTTAACAAACTTGAATGCTATGATATCTTGATAAATGTGAAAAACAAGCTCCAGATGCAATTTAAGTACTTTATTTACTGTTGAACTAATAAAAAAAAGTTAATGCTTTGATAAAAAATCTGATTACAGATTGTAACTATAATCAAAACTTTTAATTTTTCTGTTAGGATGGAAATCTACGCATATCTATTATTTATTAAATGCGAGGAAGATTTGAGGAAAGATACAATAAAATAAATAAATGTATGTATATATATATAAAAAAAACCGCGCATTAAATGCTTCAAAAGGTACAATAATAAAATACATTTTAATGGAGACAAAACTAAGTAGTTCTTGACATTTATTGTATTTTACTTTAAACGCAGTAACGATGATCACATCAAAAAATAATAATTTTAGTTGGAAAACGTCAATTGTTTTACAAAGTATTCCCCATGAAGATCAATTCATTTTTGAAAAACGTATCACTGCTTTTTCTGGGGTAGAAAAACGACAACGCAGTTTATTGTTGATAAGCGGGAGTAAAAAGAAACCATCCATCAAATCGATGTTTTCAGCGCTGAAAAACACTTGTTTTTGTCGACGTGTGAGAGGTCGCATTATCGTGATGAAAATAATTCGTCTTCGGTGGCTCGTCTTATTTATTTCTCTGAAGACATCTGCCAAAAAAATGGTTCTATACAATTCCGAATTGACTATCCTAAAAACCAAACCCCACCTTTATAACTGGTTAAACTATCGCTAAAGAAGTATGAAAAATAAAAAAACATAGATGTGTGTTGCAATAGTATAATAAATAATGCACTTGTTAAAGTGCTATGAACAGTAGTATTAATGTAAAGAAAGAATTGAAGAATAACTTATTTATCCCATATTCCCAATTCTCGCATCTTTGTTTGAAAATAGCGATCAAGAGAGTTCGCACAACGGTAGTATTCCGTATCAGGGGAATTGTAGAATCGACAATTGGAAAATATTCGTGCCATGTCAGCTATAAATAGTCGTCGAGTCTGATAGTATCCTTTCTTTAATCGCTCGCCCATTGTTTTAAGATCCATGGGGTATTTTATGTGGTCATAATAATCGGGGACCTCAGCAGCGGGAACGGGGCGCAGAAACGGCCATGCAGTACTATGCTGACGAACGGACTGCAACACGGATGCAAAACAGGTTGCCAGTTTTTCTGGATCAGACGTTTCTTCTAACGGACGAGAAGTGCGTGCTGGTCGCACTTGGGGTTTCCAGCCAATTTCTCGCAGGCCTGGAATCGATTCAACAGGAATAGATGGAAGACCTTCTTTGAAACAAGTAAGACCAGGCCTAACTTTTTGGACTTCGTTATGCCGTTGTGCTATGAGTTCCTTTAGAATTTCACTTTGGTTTCTAATAACTGAAAATAAATAAACGTCAGGAGAAAAAAGTAATTAGTTCAACGGTTCGAATTTTTATACAAAATTAAATTCGATGTGTACTTACCAGCAATGAATTGTGTGTTAACAATACTAGGATGCAATTCGCAGTGCATAAGTGTTGCGCTATCATATTCTTTTATGTATCCTGCATAAATTGGACGTGCTAGCTTTATATCTTTAGAGAATCCTTGTTTTTTAAAATAGCCTATAGCATCACAATCGGCAAACGTGAGCAAATGTCTAATACCGCGTTGAATACTGTAGTCCTTTAAGTGATTCATTAAGTGAGTGCCGTAACCTTTAACCTGTTCTGACATAGTAACTGCGCAAAACACAATTTCAGTAAATCCTTGAGTCGGAAAAGGACGAAAACATATTCCCCCAATAGGCTGATTTTCTTTAATCAGTGCAAGGGTTTTATGCTTTGTATCAAACACCAATTGACTTATGTATTCGCGGGGCATTTCAGGTAGCTGATAAGCGAATACGAGCTGTAAGCCCAGAAGCCAAAGCACAGTTTGCTTATCTATGGGTTTTGTAAGTGAATTTCCAACTACGTGAAACTCGATCGCACGCTTTTGCTCTTCTGCTTTCACATTTTCATCCCGTGAGACATTTACTGGGAAAAGAATCTCTGCTTTATTGGTTGTTTTCGATTCAGATACTGCTTTCATGGCACGAAGCACTACATCTGCTGGAAGATCGTCAGAATTGTCACTAAAAAAAAAAAACATCTGTTATCTATAATCAGTCAGGATACATACGACCATAAAACTTCGGTATGCCGAAAGTAACATACCCAAGCATTTTCATTTATTTCGTGTTTAAGGTTAAAGGCCTATACGCAGAATGAAAAATTTCGCTGGAAGACAAAACTTCATAGAAAAAAAGTCCGTGCAAAATTTTTCATTCTGCGTATAGAAATTTCTATACAACCTTAATTTTTACCGTAATAAATATATGTTTTACAAGGTTTACCTGCTGCAGCGATAATCCAATATATCTTTTTTAATTCTTTTGTTTACTGGTTCTCCGCTATTAGACCGTTTGCCACTTACTGATCCTACACCTGGAGGTATGGGTGTACCCTCTTGATGACGCTTGCGCTGCTGAATAACAAACGAGTTTGGAGGTCTGAAAGTTGAATCCCATATCGGTGAATCGTCTTTTAAAAGCTCTGATCTCAACGCTTCCAAGAACTTGGGCATTTGTATTATTATTGAACGCTTATCTTCTGGAAAACGATCACGCTCTGATATGCACTTTTTTTTTAGCTGTTGGGACATGCATTGGAATACGGTACGTAACAATGTCCGCCCAAATACAAGCGACGTTTCAAATTGTCGCAGAGAATTACAAAAGGCTGGAACGTGGCAGAAAACTAACCACCGCGTATAGTTAATCTTGTAGTTGGACGCATCCTCGTGGGTTAGGTCCCCTCGTCGTGCAGATGGTGACTCAAAGTTGTAATGATTCAAAAAATTTAAAAACGTTTTTGCTACCTCTGTCATAGTTTGGAGTTCGTTGGAGTTCAAGTGATTATACTTATAGAATACTAAGGATAACACTGCCTTTGTAATGCACGGCGACTCGAATGGAGGATCACCGAGGGGTCCTCGAATTACAGCTTGTTGTCGTGTTAATACACACTGACGTAGAAGGCGAAACAAGTACAAATAAACTTTTTTAGTGTCTTCGTCCTCCACCCGCTGCATAGACATAAACAAGTTCTCCATATCAATAATGGCTCCAAGCAAGTCGTCCATACTGGTATTAGAGATACCATCTAGGTGAGTAATATGTGTTCTTAGTGAATGGCGGCAGCTGGTGTTGCGGCATTCTTCGTTAAACTCTGGGCAGTAAGATGATTCTACGTCGCGGTGTCTATTTTCTTGAGGGGTTTTCCATCCAGTACAGCGGCAACCTTCAGATTGGCATGCGGAATACATCGAAAGCTTAGCTAGTTTCTGAGGCACGGGTAAATTAAAGACCTTCTGTTTCCTCTGCTGAATCCGCTGCAAGCTGTTTTGGCGTGTTCCCTCTTGAGGAGTAGTGGAACTTGCACCATTGCTTCTGTTTCCGCTATGAGCCACAGTTGCGGAAGACCCATTTCCCGATTGCTGTTGTTGTTGTCCAGCACCATTGGCGGTGCTGGCCCCATCTATCGGTTGGGTTTTTAGAGTGATGAGTGAACCACCAGACATTCCTGTTTTTCTTTTTAATGTTAAAAAATAAAATCCAATATTTCACAAGCTTGGAAATGTTGACGAGGGATGGCAAATGCGGTTGAATATTACATATGTGAAGACCGAGTAAGTATCGAATCGAAATATTGGATATTCCAGAAACTTTTTACCGTTTCGATTAGATTCTTACAAAAAAAATCGATATAGTCGATACCGGTACTGAGCTAGATGTACTTTATTTTGAAGAATGAGTATCAAAACCAAGACACGAAGACTCGATACTGACAATACTCAGTTGGGCCATTTTGCACGTGAATTTCATCCCTTGCTGTTCTGTCCAATTGCAAGCCAAATGGAATGAAAGAAAATGTGTAAGGTCAGCTGTTGGCTGCTGGTTTGGTTTTTATCTTGACAATTTTTATAAAATGTATTTCAACATTTTTTTTAATAAACAAAATACTTTTTTATTTTGCAAACAATTTACAAAACATTATGTATGAATGTTAGAAGTAAACATTGTTGTAGAAAAATAAAATGAATTTAGTTGCATTTTTATAAATCTATACATAATTTTGTATTGCTTCTGCTGCATATGCAGTAACATTGTACCTAGCAGAAGTAAATAAGCAATGTTGCCAAAGTTTTTATATGACTCTTTGCTGTTCTTAAAGGCCCATACGCAGACACGAAAAATAAACAAATCTTCATATAAAAAAAAAACGCTCACAAACGTTTGGTCACAAACTGTTCTTGCAGGTGGTATGTAGACCAGTGTTGCTTGTTTTTTTGATGCCAGTAGTAAACCATAGATGGCGCAATAAGCAAAAACAGCGGTTTTGGCGCCACAAACAAAACTTATGTGCAGCTAGAAAAGAAAATAGCTATAATAATAAAATAATTCAATTGTAACATTAATCTGTCCACACTCAGCTCTGCGCATTAAATATGGGTTTACCCAAACATTCTGCTTTTTCCTGGGTTTTGCCTCCTCGCGGCGCTTTTTTTCCTTTCCCAACAATTCAATTGCAATGCATGTCATTATTATTGCATTGTTTAACACAATAGCAAAAGTAATAAACGTTGACGATAATTCATGTTTTTATGTATTATTTCGCGCCTATTAAAAATTAGCTATTTGAAAACAAAAAGCAGCTGATTATCGATAATAAGTCCTATAAAATTCACATTTTGTTACTAGAAACACACTCTTCCTTTCGTGACCAAAATAAGTTTGTCTTTTTGCTAGGTGGTTGTTTTCGCGTCTGAATAGGGGCCTTAAGCGAAGCAAAGCAAACAAGCAAGGTTGCTGCAAAATGGAAATAAAACGCCTTCAACATAATTTTTACTATAATTTTGGTTATTGTTTTTGTGACTGCTTGTACTGTTGATTTTTGTTCTTGTTGTAATGCGTCCGGTAGTGAAAAGTTGGTTGGTTGTTGTATCTGTGTAAGACACTTTTGATTTTCCACTACCGTACTCGGGGTTTGGCAATCTTTGGGCAGAAATATTATTCCTGCGTCGAATCCAGGACGAAGACCCGATTGCCGTGGGAGTTGTGATTGTTGTTGTTGGTGGTACTGCTGTTGATGTTGCTGTTGGTCATGCGAGTCCGTTTTCGGTAACTGCCTCTCGCTATGGGAGTTTTTATACCCTGTACCGTATGGTACAAAGGGTATATTGTGTTTGTGCAAGCCGAAAATGTATGTAACGTACAGAAGGAGACGTCGGAGACCCCCCAAAGTTACCTAAAGTGTGATCAGAGTGACTAGAGAAGTCGATATACCCATGTCCGTCTGTCCGTCTGACCGTCTGTGCGTCTGTCCATCCGTCCGTATGAACGCCTAGATCTCAGAGATGGTAAGAGCTAGAGCAACCAAACTTTCAGATTAGATCCCTTATTAATCCATAGGAAACAAGTTTATTTTATTTTTTTGATATCGGGATTTCATTATATAGCTCCCATAGGGGTGTTTCAGAGGACCTCGAAAAAAATCAAAAGTTTTAGATGGATAATTCGTTTGTTTATGAAGATATCACAACCAAATTTGGCAATCGGAAGTTTTTTAGAGACCCCCAGCACTGTACCAAATTTGATCAAAATCGGTTGACTATATCATATAGCTCCCATAGGATCGATCGGTCGAAAAAATGTTTTTTGTACAAAATTCGTTGTGTTTCGTTTGTTTGTGAAGATATTGTAACAAAATTTGGCGTTAAGAAGTTTTTTAGAGTTCCCAAGCACTGTAGCAAATTTGATCAAAATCGGTTGACTATATCATATAGCTCCCATAGGAACGATCCGTCAAAAAAACGATTTTTTTTTCAAAATTCGTTGCGTTTCGTTTGTTTGTAAAGATATTGTTAGCAAATTTGTCATTAAGAAGTTTTTTAGAGTACCCAAGTACTGCACCAAGTTTGATCAAAATCGGTTGACTATATCATATAGTCCCCATAGGACCGATCGGTCAAAACAAATTGTTTGGTGCAAAATTCGAATGATTTCTGTTTGTTTATGAAAATGTCGTAGCCAAAGCCGAAAAAATATCTTTTGGAGGTCTTAAGCAATATTCCGGACTTAATTGCAATGTGGTGGTACAGGTTATCCCAAAGTCGTCTGCGCCCGACTTTAACATACGCCATTTTTGTACTTAAATTTGTACATACATACATATATGTATATACATAGGGCGGGTCAATTTGTATGGGGCCCTAAACACGTTCTGGGGCTCATAGCGATTTTGATTCTTTGGGTCGTTCTAAGCATCTTTGCCCAAGAAACTATGGGTCTAAAATGAATTTCGAGTCGCCCACGTTTTCAAAATAGGTTTTTTTTCGAAATATTCAAAAATCGACTCAGACATTGCATTGAAAAGGCAAAAACACGCTATTTTTCTCTAGCTCTAGAAAACAGAACTATACAGAAAAGTTATCATGCCTTAATCAACGAACTGCTAGACTTTTACCGATCTGAACTAACTAAAAAGATTGGTAGAGATGACTAACGTGAACTAATAGAGCTTTCAATAATATTTCTCGGCGGAAATAGAGAGAAGAAATTTAGGATTTGGCCTCCAGGTGCCATGCACCAAGCTCGATGGATGGCGAAAGCAATTTATTCATTAAAAATAACTTTACTTAGCTCTCAATTCAGAATTTCAAATAAGGAAAAGGTAGCTCTATTAGACATGTGCCTGTTCATCGTGACATCCTACGTAAAGCCTTGGCTACAATGCACTTTAGCGGTACAGGCACCATGCCAGGATTTATGCTTTTTGAAGACCATGAAGGCTTAGGAAAGAATCGATAAAAGCATCTCAAAAGCAGCTTTATAAAAGTTCTGCCAGCATTTATGGTATTTAATAGATGAAGTATCTGTCTTGTTTATATTTGATGATAATGTAGACCAGGAAACAAAAGTAAAAATGGTTGCCAACTTACCAAAGAAAACTCATCAGCCCACGGTAAACGCTACATCCCATCGAAGGAAGATGGGTGGATGTGGTCCATTTTTCGGTTAGTAGAACTAGTAAAAATATTTGTGTTCTTTTAATAATTAATACTTAATAAATATTATATACGGGAAAAAAAGGGTTTCATTTCAAATACGTATTAAGTTCTAAAACCTCTCTATGGCTTCCATACAAACTTTTCATTCTAAAGTTTGACATCAAGTCGGCACGGATTATCTTTATCCGATCGCTATAATATTTATTACTTAAGTCATTAGGGTCAAATGGAAAAAAATAAGGCGTATGCGTAACTTCATTCGCAAAAAAAATTGCCCTTATAGCCTGGGACACACTAGTGTACATATATAAATACGTATATGAGTAGTTTCCCAGTGGACAAAATCGGACTCGCGCGACAGAAGCAACAACAACCAACAGTTGCAGCACTCTCTTTCAGGGGCCCGGTGTAATTACTGTCGTACTAACAGAACACAATGATTCGAGCTAAAGATGTAATAGATGGGCCGGTGTATTTTCCCCGCGGGCCCGGATTTTCATTCTACGGCCATGTACATACAATATGCCAAGTAATTGTTTCCAAAATAAAAAGTACATCATAGATTCGTTTAATTAAATAGCAATTTTAAATATATTTTATAAAAATATAAATTCATGTGTTAGTCTCTTAAAGCAGATAGCCCAATATCATGGCAAGAGCATGGTCAAATATAACCATTGACGCTCCCCCGCCCCCCTTCCATTACACTAGCAATCTATTTTGACCTCGATGCTACTGCTTCATTTTCATATGTATTTGCATAAGCACAAAAATACACAGCAGCACATATTTGCAAGTGGAATGAGCAGACATGAGAAGGTTCTTTAACAGCACCAACAACAACAGGAACTACGACAATGAAATACAACATGTTCTTTGTACCGGAGTCGACGCAGGTCTCCACGACCTGCCCAAGAGCTGCCAACCCCCGATTATCTAGGATGCCCAAGTATGTGGCCTTTTATTTATTTCTATCCTATTTTTCTTCTACCTGGGCAAACAACTCCGGCCTGTTTGCCAAGACTTCTAATTCTACGTTACGGAGACGTAGAGCTTAACTCAAGTCCCTGGGTGAAGGTGTTTCCGGTGTGTTCACACGATATCACAGGAGATATGAACTCTGTGCTGTGCACCTCATGCCGTCACAGGGTCCACGTCCCCTGCTCGGGCCTGCAGCGCGCAGCTGGACGCACCAATTATCTCTGTCCAAACTGTCCGTCTATCCACCCCGACCTGCGGCAACCTCCGACAGACAGGTTGCTGCCCTGCCGCAAAACTTTCCATCTTATGGCTCACTAGAGCCGAGACCCCCATCGCCAGGCCATTAATTTGCGCATGGTCACCACTATTCAGTACTCCGCGTGTGAGGAATGTAGTCACCTAAAGTGCTCGGGGGATGCTCCAACAGCCATCCCTAAGCGCAGCTCTGCTCATTTCCATACCCCTAGCGCGTCCCAGTAACCACTCGGCTTCGCCCGTAGTTGTCTAGCTACATCGGCATGCCTATCTTACCAAGTCTAACTTTTCCTTGATTTTTCCTTCCTTTTCCTACCTTTTATTAGTACAAAACCAAAAAAAAAAGAAAACACTCGCCCTAACTATTTTCACACCAATATCACCCTTTTTGCCCTATTAACCATAACGGTTATTGTTGTTTCCTATCAGTCAGCTTTTTGTTGCCCTATCAATGAGTGTTGGCTACTGCCCTTGCGCAGCGTTGCCACTATGCGTCGGCGCGGTTGGCAGCGCTGCGTCAGCTGTATTGTTAGCTAGAAGAGGAAAAAAAACTAAAACGCATGGCTGTTCTACTTGGAAAGAAAATTTTTCCCAAAAAAAACGAAACTACTATTGAAAATATTTTATTTTTCCCCTGGTGTGCTGAATCACGTCGTCAGTACTACTCGGCTGTGTTCACGCAAATGACTGGATGTGTTTTTTTTTTAATTGGCAGCTATCTGCCAATTTGGCTTGCTCTGCAAGGTTAGTACCTGCTTTTCAAATTTCCTTCAAAACTTATTTTAACTCTTTCTTTTATTTTCCTAGATGGTCAAAACTCGGCCGGGGGGCCGTATTACTCATCTGGATTTGCGGGGTTGGTCTCCGCCACCTTTTCTAGGATTTGAGACTACCTGCCAGTGGGCTATTTTCCAGGTAAGTACTTGACCTGTAATATCTTATAAAATGTATATAACTTTTCCTTTATCCTTCCCTAGTTGTTTGTGGGCCCTATAACCTATCCGAGTTTGTGGATTTGATGTTCATCTATTTCTGTCTTTGTTGCAGCCTTGCGCCAATTTGCGAGTTTGGCCTCGGCCTGCAATCCGTCCCCACCCTCCGCGTAATCCACGCGCTGGACCCGGCAAGTATATCAATACCTTATTAATTTTATTGCTTTTACTTTTTTTTTCCATTTGTTCCCCTGGGCCCGGACTGGAGCTGCCATTAATGATTGCCTAATTGGAGTGCCTATCAGCGGAGATTTTTGTTAAAAATATTTGTGACGAAAGAAATTAAAAAAAAAAATAAGAAAAACAAAAAGAATGTATTACTGTGTGAGTGTGCATGAGTGTGTTGAGTTGTGTTTTTTTTTTCCTTGTGGCAATGTTGTTGCTCCTGTGCAGTGTGTAGATTTCCTAACCTACAACAAACTTTTCGTTTTAATTTTTTTTTTTTTTTGTATTGGCAATAAAATAGTGGCTGAAAAAAAATAAATAACATGAGTTTTGTTTTTAAATTTTCCCTTTTTTTTCTACTTTGTTTGATAAAAGAAGGTTCTAATTTTCCAGTACATTTTATTTTCTTCAAAGCATTTCATTTTGTCCGTCTGTATGAACACCTAGATCTCGGAGACTATAAGAGCTAGAGATACGAAACTTTACCAGTTGATGCGCATATTTCCTCAGAAGATCAAGTTTGTTGAATCATGTCAATATCTTTCCCCGTTCCCCCATAGCAGAGTTTCGCGGTTTTTACATGCTACATGCATCTGTGTGTCAAAAATAAACAAAATCGGACAATTACAACAAAAGTTATAGTCTAAAATGTAAAAATTTCACCTCCCCTTGCCTATAAACTGCGTCAATACTTGACTCTACGTAATAATAGTAACAAATGATCTAGAACCACCAATTTTGGTAAGCTGATTCATGTGCCTCTAATGAACAAATCCACACCCAAATTTAATCACCCCACCCCCCGCAATCGATTTACCGTGTTTTCTCCCACACCGTTCAATAACTCCTTTGACGTTAATTTCGATTTTCATCAAAAACGGTTAAAATTTGCGGAACTTATAGGATCAATATCGTTTTGCACCAACAAAAAAATGTTCCAAATGGAAATTCTTAGTAAGAATATGCAGGAATACATCTTTTTTTGAGAAAAAAGGTACAGGGTATTACAC
Source organism: Chymomyza costata (assembly GCA_018150985.1). Lineage (NCBI taxonomy): Eukaryota > Metazoa > Arthropoda > Insecta > Diptera > Drosophilidae > Chymomyza > Chymomyza costata. Next base: position 31,367 of record JAECWU010000051.1, on the reverse strand, counting down.
TGTCGGGCACCGCCTCGACTGTATTACATTTTTTTTTTCTGTAATTTTCTTGATATATTTTATGTTTTCAAATGAAACCCCCCTGAACCAAAACAAAGACTTTGATATCTCCGCCTTGGTGCCAGCGTACCCTACACCGCCTCCCGTTGGCCGTCACCAACTGTCCGCCAACACTTTGGGGAGCTCCGCGTAGCAGCCGGCGTCGTATTGTGTTGAGTACTTGCGCCGGCCACGCGGCCTCGTCCTCTACCATTCGCCAACACCTGCTCGCCTCTTGGGGCCCTGAGGATTGTTGTTGGGCCAATGTTCGCCGCAGTCGGCTCAGCCGTTCCTGGGCCACATTACGTAGGCGCTGAGCGTATTGCCGCTCCGCGTCCGTCAGGGCGGTTAAGGGGGTCATCCTCCTCCGCTGTTGTTGTCGCTGCAGTTGGTTGCGCTGTTGGATGCGCTGCTGCTGAGCACGCTGCTGTTGTGCGCGCTGTTGCTGTTGTGCGTGCTGTTGCTGTGGGTTGCGCTGCTGTTGTGCGCGCTGCTGCTGTTGGTTGTGCTGTTGTTGTTGTTGTAACGAGTCCGGTAGTGAAAAGTTGGTTGGGTGTTGTGTCTGTGCAAGACACTTCTGATTTTCCACTACCGTAGTAGTTGTACTGTTGTTGCTGCTGCGGACGCTGTTGTTGTTGTTGTTGTAACGCCTATCTCGGTGCACCACGTATGTGGATTGTCAGGTTTTATGGAAATAAAGAAAAGGAGAAAGTTAGAAAGATTATAGAACATTAGAGAATAACCCTGTCCAGCTCGAGGAAGCGAGCTGCCTCGGTTGGATTTGTCCAAAGGGATGAAGGTGTGAGCCCAGTGCGCTTCGCTGGACACATTAAGAGGTGTTGAGTATTATGGGGGCTGCTACCGCAGTGTGGACACACGTCAACTACCTCTGGGTTAACTCTCGCCAGGAAGCTATTTAGTAGCTTAGAATATCCTGAGCGGAGTTGGGACAAGGCAGTTCTTTGCTGCCTTGGTAACGACTTTTCGGACGGATCTATAGGGGGAGGCTTGTAGCCTAAGACTGGGTTCGGTCTAGAGTTTGTAATGAAATTACCCACTGACTCCGTGTGGATAATTTGAAGTCTGTCCTTTATTGGAAGAGGAAGTTGAGCTACGTCAGAAATGGCAGGTAGCTCGCTGCGGATGTCAAGGCGGACAGGTCTAGGTCTCTCTGACAATGGATTTAAGAAGGTGTTGTGATTTGGGTGGGTGGGAATGGTTGAATTTATAAGGAATTGTCTGGTCAGCATACAGCAATGGTCTCGGACGGGTAGGATGCCCACTTCTTAGTGAAGATGGTCGCCATGCACGATTGCATGGCAACCTGTTGCAACTCTGAGGGCTGCAGTCTGGAGGTTCCTCCATTGCGTTTCGCTAATGGCAGGAGTCCAGACTGGCGACGCGTAATCAAGAAGTGGGCGTCCTATTGCTTTGTAGGTGGTCGTTATGATTTCTTTATCTTTGCCCCAGGTACTACCGGCTAAAGCTTTAAGGATTCTGTTCCTTCCACGGACTTTTTTGGCGAGTGCTTGGCAAACTGGAATAGGTTGTCGAAGACGACGCCAAGAATTTTGGGGTATCTCTCAGTGGGGATAGTACGGCCGTTTGAGATGATATTGAGGTCGAGGGAGACCTCCTTTGTCCAAGTGGTGAACAGTGTGGCAGAGGATTTGGATTCTGAGAGGCTGAGGTTTCTGTCAGCGAAGTAGTTTGCTAACGTTGGAAGATATTGATTGATGCGCTCTTCAATTACTGGTATGTCACGGTGAGAGGCTACTACGGAGCAGTCATCGGCATACGAAACTAGTTTAATCCCTTCGGGAGGGGTTGGCATCTTGGAGAGATAATAGTTGAAGAGGATCGGAGAGAGGACTCCACCTTGAGGGACACCTTGCTTACATTTCCTAAATTTTGATGAAGTCCCACGAAACTCAACAAAAGATTGCCTACCGGCCATGTAAATAGCAAGCCAACGTTTAATGTTTGGAGAGAGGGTTGATTGGAGGATATCCTGGAGAAGTTGGCCATGATTAACGGTGTCAAAGGCCTTGGAGAGGTCAAGGGCAACCAGGATAGAGCGTTTATGGGGCCGTTTGCTGTTCAGACTTTCAGCGATATGGGCTGAAAGCTCGCATAACGCTGTTGTAGTGCTCCTGCCAGCACGGAAACCATGCTGGTGGTCTGCAAGGGGAAGGGATTCGCAAAGGGAAGGAAGGAGCAGTGATTCAAGGATTTTAATCACTGGTGAGAGGAGAGTAATAGGGCGGTAGGATGAGCCTAGATTGTTGGGTTTGCCGGGCTTGGGAACCGGCACTATTTTGCCAGTCTTCCAGATGTCAGGGATCTGGAGGTCAGCTAGACAGGCATTAAAAGTTTTAGTAAGATACTCAACGCCGGCTAGTCCGATACGTTTCAGCATCACTGTGGCAATACCATCGGGACCTATGGCCGTGGAGTTTTTGGCCTCTTTGATGGCTTGCGCTACTTGCCCTGGTGTGAAGGACAGCGGTGCTACGTTTGGTAAAGCACGAAGGTGGCGATTGGAGCTGCGGAAACGGCTGTCGGCGGTTGGTGGGTGTTCCACAAATTGTCTGCAGAAGGAGGCGGTACAGCTTGAGGGAGTTGCTGGGGTGGAGTCACCAAAGGTAATTTGAACTTGGTCGCTCCTCCGCGGACTGGTCAGACTTTTGATGGTCTGCCATAGTTTTGCCGATCCTGCTGACAGATCTCCTAGCTGCTGGATCCATTTATCACGGCGATAGTATGATACCATCTCCGTGATACTGTCACCCAGCACCTTTATGCGGGGATCTGCAGCGTTTCGATTCCGTAGTTCGTCCCGCTCTTCCGCCAGGCGGGAGGCCTCAGGCGGGAAGTTTGGGACAATTTTGGGAATCCTACCAGCGGGAATACAGGTTTTTGCCACACTGGTGAGGATCTTACGAATGTTTCGTTCGCCTTCGAAAACATTTCGCGGTGGGGGGAGGGATGCAAAGGACACGTTGGCCATCTGCTCAAACCGGTCCCAGTCAGCTTTGCGAAAGTTGATGTAAGTGCGACGCTCAGGGGTAATGAACGCCTCACTCCCATCAACCCTCACAGTGATTGGGACGTGGTCTGAGTTTAGGGCAACGTCTGCGTGCCAGCTGGTGGACGTGATTAAGTCAGGACTGGCGATTGTCAGGTCAGCGGAGCTTCGACAATTCGCCGTAATCCTGGTGGGGTGGTCCTCATTCATTGTGCTGAAGTCGGAGTTACTTACCTGCTCATCAATGACAGAGCCCCTGGCGTCGTTGCCGAGTTCAGAGAACCAGCTGTCATGATGAGCATTAAAGTCGCCGAGAATGATTCGGCGGTCACCGACCAGCAGAAAGTCAATGTTGGGACAATATCCAGCTTGACATGCTGCCACTGGGGGATGTAGACATTTATGACGTCTAGATCCTCGTCCCCTACCTGAACAGTGATGCCTTGGACTTCGAGATGGGCATCATTACTGCTTATGGCAAGGTGTTTATAGGAGACGGATTTATGTAAAATGAAGGCAAGCCCGCCACCTTTGTTGCGTTCGCGGTCCAGGCGAACGAGGTTATAATTGGCCGAATGGGTCAAGGGGTTTCGGCTTGAAAGCTTTGTCTCTTGCACGGCTGCTATAGAGATATCTTTCCGGGTCATATAGTCGGTGATCTCGACTATTTTCCTGCTAAGGCCGTTGCAATTTAGTTGCAGAATTTTGGCCGAGGAAATGGTGGTTGGAGTTTGGGCTTGCGTTGGAGCTTGATATGGGGGGGGGGGGGCTGAGACGGTTGTGGCATATGCCCGTTTAGGCTGGGGGAAGTGACGCGTGCCGATCTATGGCAACATGGTCCGACAAAGTCCGCCTGATATAGGCGGGAATTCCGCAGTCCCGAGCACCTGAGGTGACTACATTCCCCACACGCGGAGCACTGAATTGGAGTGGCCGCGCGGGTGAATGGCCTCCTGCACATACGGCATTGCATATTCAAAACCCCCTGAGGGGAGTGCGGGATTCCTGCAGCAGAGACCCACGTAACCCGGTTGGTAAAGGTTCGAGTTACGTAGGCCTGAGCATCTGAGGTGGCTGCTCCTGCCGCATGTAGCGCAGGAGATGGGGATCGCAGCTCTGGTGAACCGCTTCCCGCATACCCCGCAGGATGGAAGATTATGCGGCAGGGCAGCAACCTGGTTGTCGGAGGCTGCCGTAGGTCGGGGAGGGATTAACGGACAGTTTAGGCAGAAATAGTTGGTGCGCCCAGCCGCGTGTTGCAGGCCCGCACAGGGGAGGTGAACCCTGTGTCGGCATGAGGTGCACAACACAGAGTTCATATCCCCTGCAGTGTCCTGTGAACACACCGGACACACCTTCACCCGGGGACCGGGGTTAACCTCTACGTCTCCGGCACGAAGAATTAGAAGTCTGGGCAAACAGGCCGGACTTGTTTGCCCAGGAAGGAGAAAATAGGAAAGTAATAAATAAAAGGCCACATACTTGGGCATCCGAGATATTCGAGGGTTGGCAGCCCTTGGGCAGGTTGATATGACCTGCGTCGACTCCGGTACATAGAACCGGCTGCCGTGGGAGTCGCTGACGCTGTTGTTGCTGCTTTTGCTGCTGCGGCTGTTGTTGTTGTTGTAACGTCTATCTCTGTGCACCACGTATGTGGATTGTCAGTTTTTATGAAAATAAAAGATGTGTAGAAAGTTAGAAATGAAGAAGTACATTAAAAAAGGACCCTATCCAGGTGGAGAAAGCTGGCTGCCTCCACCGGATTTGTCCATAGGGATGAGGGCGTGAGTCCAGTCGGGTTCACAGGACATCTGAACAGGTGTAGGGTATTAAGTGGGCTGCAGTTACAGCTGGGGCAAACATCAACTACTTCGGGGTTAACTCGCGCCAGGTAGCTGTTTAATAGCTTTGAGTAACCTGAGCGGAGTTGGGCTAAGGCAGTTCTTTGCTGCCTTGGGAGAGTAAGTTCGGACGGATCTATTAGGGGAGGCCTTGTGCCTAAGACTGGGTTCGGTCTTGAATTGGAAATATAATTACCCACAGACTCCGTGTGGATAATTTGAAGTCTGTCCTTTATGGGAGCGGATGAAAGAGCTACATTTGAAATGGCAGGTAGCTCCTGCGGACGTCGAGTCGGACAGGTCTGGGTCTCTCTGACAAGGGACGCAGTAAAACGCTGTGGCTAGGGTGAGGTTCGAGGGTCATGGTGAGTAGGAATTGCCTGGTCAACAATTTGCAGTGGTCGCGCACAGGGAGTATAGCCACTTTTTGATGAAGGTGGTCACCATGCGTAATGGCGTGGCAACCAGTGGCGACTCTGAGGGCCGCATTTTGCACAGTCTGGAGATTCCTCCATTGCGTGTCGCTAATGGAAGGAGTCCAGACCGGCGCTGCATAGTCAAGAAGTGGGCGTCCTATAGCTTTAAAAGTGGTTGTAATTATTTCTTTGTTTTTGCCCCAGGTACTACCGGCTAAGGCTTTAAGGATTTTGTTTCTACCACGGACTTTTTTGGCAATGCCTTCCGAGTGCTTGGCAAACTGGAAGAGATTGTCGAAAACGACACCAAGGATCTTGGGATATCTCGCAGTGGGGATAGTACGGCCGTCTGAGATGATATTTAGGTCGAGTGAGACCTCTTTAGTCCAAGTGGTGAACAGTGTTGCTGAGGATTTTGGGGCAGAGAGGCTGAGGTTACGGTCAGCGAAGAAGTTAGCTAGAGTTGGCAGATAACTGTTAATGCGTTCTTCAATTACGTGCATATCACGATGAGAGGCTAGAATGGAGCAATCATCGGCATACGAAACTAATTTGATCCCTTCTGGTGGGGTGGGCATTTTTGAGAGGTAGTAATTGAAGAGGATCGGAGAGAGGACTCCTCCTTGTGGGACACCTTGTTTACATTTCCTATACTTTGATGAGGTCCCACGAAACTCAACAAAGGATTGCCTTCCAGCCATGTAGATGGCCAGCCAACGTTTAATATTTGGAGAGAGCGACGATAGAAGGATATCCTGTAAGAGTTGGCCATGGTTGACAGTGTCAAAGGCCTTCGAGAGATCAAGGGCGACCAGGATAGAACGTTTGTGCGGACGTTTGCTGTTGTGGCTTTCGGCGATGTGAGCTGAAAGTTCACAGAGCGCCGTGGTGGTGCTTCGGCCAGCACGGAAACCATTCTGGTGGTCGGCAAGGGTTAGAGACTCGCATAGAGAAGGGAGAAGCAGTGCCTCAAGAATTTTGATCACTGGCGAAAGAAGAGTAATGGGGCGGTAAGACGAACCTTGATCGTTTGGTATCCCTGGTTTGGGAACCCGGACGATTTTACCTGTCTTCCAGATGTCAGGGATCTGGAGGTCAGCCAGACAGGCATTAAAAGTTTTGGTTAAATACTCAACGCCGGCTACTCCGATACGTTTGAGCAATGCCATCAGGACCAATGGCCGTGGAATTCTAGGCCTCTTTGATGGCTTGTGCAACTTGCTCTGGTGAGAATGAGCGCGGTGCCTCTTTTGGGAGAGCACGAATATGGCGAATGGTGCTGCGGAAACGGCTATCAGGGACGGGTGGATGTTCCACGAATTGCCTGCAGAAAGAAGCGGCGCAGCGCGAGGAGTTGGCTGGGGTGGAGTCACCAAATGAGATTTGCACTTGGTCGCTTCTCCGCGGGTTGGTCAGACTCTTAATAGTCTGCCACAGCTTAGCTGAACCAGCCGACAGATTCCCTAGCTGTTGGATCCATTTTTCACGGCGATGGTTTGTGACCATTTCCGTGATGCTGTCCCCAAGCAGCCTTATGCGAGGATCTGCGGCATTGGTTTTCCGCAGCTCATCCCTTTCTTCTGCCAGCCGGGAGGCCTCAGGCGGAAAATTGGGATTAATGTTGGGTATCCTCCCAGCGGGGATACAGCGCTTCGCCACGCTGGTGAGGATCTTACGAATGTTTCTTTCGCCTTCGAAAACATTTCGTGGAGGGGGCAGTTGGGAGAAAGACGTACTTGCCATCTGCTCAAACATGTCCCAGTCAGCTTTGCGGAAGTTGATGAAAGTGCGGCGTTCAAATGTGATGAACTCCTCACTTCCCTCAACCCTCACAGTGATAGGGACATGGTCCGAGTTTAGGGCGACGTCTGCGTGCCAGCTAGTAGAGGTAATAAGGTCAGGACTGGCGATTGTGATGTCAGGGGAACTTCGACAAGTCGCCGTGATCCTGGTAGGGTGGTCCTCATTCATTGTGCTGAAATCGGAGTTACTTACCTGATCATCGATGACAGTGCCCCTGGCATCGTTTCCGAGTTCAGAGAACCAACCTCCCCGAGGATTATTCGGCGGTCTCCGACCAGCAGAAAGTCAATGTTGGGACGATATCCAGCTTGACACGCTGCCACGGGGGGATATAGACGTTGATAATGTCTAGATCCTCGTCTCCTACCTGAACAGTGATGCCTTGGACCTCGAGATGGGCATCATTACTGTTTATGGTCAGGTGTCTATAAGAGACGGATTTATGGAGTATAAAGGCAAGCCCGCCACCTTGATTTCGTTCGCGGTCCAAACGAACGAGGTTGTAGTTTGCCGAATGGGTCAAGGGGTTTCGGCTTGAAAGCTTTATTTCTTGCACGGCTGCTATTGAGATGTGCTTTCGGGACATATAGTCGGTGATCTCGACTATTTTCTTACTAAAGCCGTTGCAATTTAATTTAATTTAATTGCAGAATTGAGGCCGAGAAAACGGTGGCAGAGGTTTGGGCTTGCATTAAGGGGGGTGGTGAAGAAGACTGAGATATTTGTGGCATATGACCGTTTAGGCGGGGGGATGAAGATTGTATAGACCTGCGGCAGCACGGGCCCACAAAATTCGCCTGGTAGAGGCTGGAGCTTCGCAATCCCGAGCATCTCAGATGGGTACATTCACCACACGCGGAGCACAGAATTGGTGTGGCCGCGCGGGTGAATGGTCGCCTGCACATGCGGCATTGCGCGTTCAACGATCCCTGAGGGGGAAGGGAAACTAGGACCGCCTGTGCAGGAGACACCGCGACTGGTCTCGGGAGTGCAGGGTTTCTGCAGCACAGGCCTCCGTAACCAGGGTGGTAAAGGTTTGAGTTACGCAGGCCTGAGCATCTTAGGTGGCTGCTACCGCCACAGGTTGCGCAGGGGATGGGGGTTGCGGCTCTGGTGAACCGCTTGCCACAGGTGCGGTAGGTGTGGGGGTGTGGCGGCGGAGCAGCAACGTTTGTGGGGGTGCACGCCACAGGTCTGGGGGGAATGGGAGGGCATTGGGGACAAGTGTAGTTAGTGTTAGTGCGTACTGCAGGCCAGAGCAGGGGAGGTGGGCCCTGTGTCGGCAGAAGTTGCACGGCACAGAGTCCACATCCCCCGAGATGCCCTGTGAGCACACCGGACACACCCTCACCCGGGGACCGGGGTTCTCTTCAATGTCTCCGGCACATAGAAAAAGAAGTCTGGGCAGACAGGCCGGAGTTGCTTGCCCAGTTAGAAGAAAAATAGGAAAGAAATAAGAGAAAGGCCATATACTTGGGCTTCCGAGATATCCGAGGGGTGACAGTCCTTGGGCAGGTTTGGGTAACCTGCGTCGACTCCGGTGCGTTGAACCGACTGTCGTGCGAGTGGCTGCTGCGGCTGTTGTTGCTGCTGCTGTTGCTCTTGGAACTGCATAAAAAATACTTTTGATGTTTAGTGGTGCTTCGGGTGTCTTTGCCGTTGGCTGAGGTGCTGGCTCGGGTACTTCTTATAGTGTGATGCCCCCGCACCCGGACATTTTGGAAAGGTCCATGTCTCTAGCATCATGAAATGCCGGGTGCGCCAGCGGTCCACCATCCACTTCTGCTCCCGCTCGAGCAAAACGAGCAGTGGTTTCCCGCCTTCGCTCTTTGTCGGAGGACACGACGGAAATGGTGTCCTCCGCGGCGTCTTCTTCTATGCCCGGGCTGTGTACATGGCCATCTTCCACCGGTACTTCCTTCTGTGCGACTTCCATAGTTGGTCTTGACTTGTTGCGCGTTCACTTTGAAATGACCGCTGCTATTGCAGATCGCGCCATTTAAAGTGTCAAGCCGCTGCTGTTCAGCCGATTGGAAAGCCGAGGACCATGTCCTAACGGTTCCTCTCTAACTTTAGCCCACTCTCTAAACACATATGAGCTCTCTTCTAATGCCTGAGTAGCTCATATCTATGTGTGGATGTGTCTCCCGCACTTTATTTTCCGTTGTTTATCGTTTAAATATACATGCAATATATTTAACATTCCAACATAAAGTGCATACCGTTCTATGTATTTGTGAGACACTGTGCACACATAGACAAACACCGCACTGCTTACATATCTTTGTGTTGATGTTTTATCCGGTAAGCAGTCCCTGCAGTTCTCTTCACACATGACGAAAGGGTGAAAACACACATGCATTTTAAAGTACCACCTATGAATCTCTCGATGCACTACTGCCTACTTCGGCGTTCACTTCTTGTGAAGGGGTGATTTTCATGCCTCTATCATATCTTCTGCATGCATGAAAATCATGCATGGAAATCGTGGCTTGCATATGGAATATGCATGCTTGAAATTCATAGCTTGTTTCTGAAATACGCATGCATGAAATTCATGGCTTGTCTGTGGAATATTTATGTATGCAACCATATTGCTCGCTGCTGTAAAATAATTATGAAAAACACAAGGCACAGATTTTTATTTTAATTCAATTTTTTTATTTTATTATTAGCTATGCACAATTTTGTATTATTTATTTATTTTAAAATTAGTTTAATTCTAGACAATTTTTTCACAAAGTTTGCTATTAAATAATTAAGTTACTTATATTATTAAACAAAAATAAAACTATGATAACATAACTGTGATACATAGTTGCGCCATTCTTTGCACCTTAATTAGTGCTTTAAGCTTTGATTTTATGGTAAGGGCTGGCGGTGTATAACCATCGAACCACTTGGGGGGACATTCCCCATCTAAGTCCTATTGTTTTTTTACAGGCAACAAGTGCTGTATTAGCCTTCTGGACTCTTTCTGAAATATTTTGGTTCCAGCTAAGTGTTCTGTCCAGTACTAGCCCCAAGTATCTTGAACTATGACTAAAAGACAGGAATGAATCGTTTAGTCTCGGAGGAGAAAGATTTGGGAGCTTGTATTTCTTCGAAAATAATATAAGCTCAGTTTTATCTGGGTTAACGCTTAAGCCACTTTCAAGTGCCCACAGTGACAGTTCTTTGAGCTTTACTGTCATACGGTCACAGAGGTTCTGTGGAAATTTTCCGTTCAGCATTAAGACCACATCGTCCGCATATGCAACAACTTTGCAACCCCCTCCTTCTATGCGACATAGCATCGTGTTGACTGCCATGTTCCATAGAAGAGTAGTACCCCCCTTGTGGAGTGCCTCTGCTCAAGTACCTACAGAGAGTGGATGTACCAAGTGAGTTTGCACAGCAGCAGTTGGCTTATCAATCTCACTAGCCGGTCATCCACCCTTAGGTGCCGCAGTGCATCGGTTATTGCATTGGGTACGATGTTGTTGAAAGCGCCTTCTGTATCTAAAAAGGCCGCGAGAGTATATTCCTTATAGTGTAAGGATTTTTCTATATTTGTTATGACAGAATGAAGTGCTGTTTCTGTCGATTTGCCCTTGCTGTACGCGAGTTGCGACCCTGATAATAACTTTGGGTCGATAGAAGTTTTTAGGTATAACCCTATCAGCCTTTCCAGAGTTTTTAACAGGAAAGATGACAGGCTTATAGGTCTGAGGTCTTTGGGGACCGTATGTGAGGCTTTACCCGCCTTGGGTATAAATACCACTCTGGACGTTAGCCAAGAAGAAGGGATTTGACTTAACGCAGTGATTTTGATGAAAATGGCTTTAAGCCACGAGACTACCAGGTTTCCCCCATACTGCAGCTGGGCGGGTATTAACCCGTCAGGGCCTGGAGATTTGAAGGGTTCGAAACTGTTAACAGCCCATTCAATGTTGGACTCTGTTATTATCCCATTCAGTGCATGTACTGGGAGATAGGAAGAAATACACGATGGTGTATCTAAATTGCCACCTGGAAAGTGTGTATCCAGAAGTAGCTTTAGAGACTCCTCACTGGAGTCTGTCCAGGAGTCATCCCGCTTCTTAAGATACCCTAAGTTTGTGGGTGCTTTTGAGAGCACTTTTCGAAGTCTTGCCACTTCTAATGAGGACTCAACTTCGGAGCAGAATTTCCTCCACTCATCCCGCTTTGCCCGCCTTATTAGTTTTTTATAGCTAGCTAGGCTTTGTTTGTACTCCAGCCAGCTTTGCTCACAATTTAATCTTTTTGCTTTGTTGAAAAGTGTCCGACAGCTTGCCCTGAGCGTATCTGTTTCAGGTCTCCACCATGGTGGTTTCCTTTTGCCCCTTGGCTGCCTTATCGGACACGATTTTTTTATCTATGCACGCATCTGTGAAAGTTTTAATAAGATGCTCAAGATCCTCCTTTGAGGAGGGAGTCATCTTAGGTGGGGTCGAAAGGGCATTCGACAGTTTTATTTCATAAGACTTCCAGTTGGTTCTGCTTGAATTTCTGAACGTTACTGGAGTTGGGGTGGATATAGATAATAACATCTCAATATACCTATGATCTGAAAAAGAGTGCTCTTTAGAGACTCTCCAGCTTATGACTTGGTCATATATGAGATAAGAGATTAAAGTTAGGTCAATGACCTCTTCTCTGTCTCTAATTATAAATGTTGGGTCGTTACCTCTGTTACAGGTAAGTAAATTTGTGGAGAGAAGATATTCAAAAAGTTACTTACCCCTCTCGTTTGTGTTGGAGCTCCCCCATTGTCCATGGTGAGCGTTAGCATCGCAACCAATCAATAGACCAATGCCTAGGTCATTGCTGTCTCTGATCAGTTCCTGTAGCTTGAGACCCGGAAGTGGATCCATAATGTCATAGGCCAGATACGCCGATGCTATTCTTATTGGTTTGCCATGGAGCTCCAGGCTTACCGACGTGGTGTCACCATTGCTGTAATTATAGAGCAAAAATACACTAAGGTGCTTTTTTACTAAAATGCAGGTACGACTTTTACCTTCTTTAAGATCCGCAAACAGTCTGTATTGTGATGTGCTGAGCCCGGATACCCTGTTGGATACAATCCAGGGTTCCTGAATCAGCACTATATCGACTTCGCCTCCTGCCAGGCGAAGCATTAGGGCAGCAGTTGCTGCTCTACAGTGATGGAGGTTCATCTGCAAGATTCTTAGAGACATCTTGCGACTTTACCTCCACCACCATTAAGTCTGGGTCCATTTCATCGCTGATATTCTCATCAGCGGAGTCAGCACTCTCCTGACACAGCGCTTCTAGCCCTCGAACCAGGGACGCATCGGACATCACCGATTCGCAGTCCTCGATTTCTGAGTCCTTCTCTGGTTCCTCGATTTCCTCATCGAGAACCTCCACTATCGCCTCTTGGCTCTCCGTCTGCCTGGCATCCGATTTATAAACGCGAATATGCACCGAGCTAAAACCGAAGTTTAGCTCTCCGTGCATCACGTCAACTGGTGCCAGCGACTCTTTGTTGAGGATAAGCAGAATCTTCCTCAGGGGGGTTTGCGTATCCTCAACCTTAGGGACCTTCCAATCCGAGGCCGGAAGGTGGGGATTGCACCTCTGCAGCATCTTCAGGATCATCTCCGGCTCCTTAAAGGATGCCGGGATCCACATGATTGCGCGAGGTCTACTCGGGACGTCCTTCCAATCTACGGCAACGAGATTGGCGCCCGGGTAAACTTCGCCCACCTTCGATACGGCCGCTTTATAAAGCTCAGCCGATCGTGTACCTTCGCCGGCTACCACCTTCACATTGCCCTGGTACCACCCGACATCTTTGCAGATTAGGGGTGGACCGGGCATCGATTCCAGTGCATCGAAACAGTGGAAAGCCAGTGCCGCCTCCACCCATCTCCACTGATTTCTGGGGATCCTGCCGTCGGAATTACCTTGGTCTAGGACCCCCAAAAGAATCTTTTCTTTCGCTATCTCAGCGAAGCTTCTATTGGCTACCAACCCATTCGCCCTGACTCTCTTAGGGACCACGAGCTCCTGCGATCGCTGTCGCTTAGACTGCTTCATCTCTACTCTTGGCCTTTCCACGACGAAATTGGGCAACACCGCCTTAGCCCCACTCTACCTTCTTCAGCCAATCGGCGGTTGGGTTCGTGACGCTAGTGGTGGCCTGACGCTTCAGGATTTCGGCAGCATTTTGTTTCTCCGCATACCTTTCCCTTTTGGCCTTGCTCGTGGAGGGCCTCTCTAGCTCCCCCGCACCCAGCCGAGAGACAGCTGCGCTTAAGGTAGAACCTTGCTGACTGCTCAGGGTGACAGGTGGCTTCGAGGTGCCTTCCGCATTGCACATGGCCAAGGGGCGATTGGGCACAGTTGCCTGCTTCTTCGCCGGTGTGGAACTGACTACCGGTCCGGTGACCTCTGTACTCGAGCTCATAATTGGGTTATTAATTGTAGGGACAACGCCAGGTCCAATGACCACTGCGTTTGCCGGACTCTTTTTGTAAAATATTTTTATTATTAAGAGAAGACATACTTGGTCCCACGAGTGGCGAAGAAAGGGTGGTCCACCTGCGCAGAGATCCGCAATACGCAGGTAAGGCTAGTAAATCCGGAGGGCGCCAGGTATCCGGATGCTCCGTTTGCGACTGGGCTATTTTTGAAAGGGGCCCCAGCCATGTTGATCATCGGCACGGATCGCGTGACACCTTGATCCAGCCCTTTTAACCTAATAGCCATGATAAGGAGTGACAAACAAGCCACCAAGCTATAGAAGAGCTGCAGTTGCAAGCAGCTAGCTCCAAATCTTAGCTGGTACCGCCCATAAAGGGCACTGTAGTACCATTACCAGTCGGTACCCTCGTGGAGGGTTCAGCTAAAGGATTTTTGCCAACCAATATATAATATTTTTCTACTAGCTTGCTCTAAAATTTGGGTCGGTTTATGGACAAATCGTTTTAGGGTCTGCAAATAATTTTCAAACACGTAACATGAGCCTTCAATCGGGTCACCGACTTGTTGAATTGTTTGCTCTATGTGAAGTAAACTGTGGACGTTGTAAGACACACTGTTTTGTCCGAAAACAATAGTAAGTTTGCAACAAAAAGATTTAAAATCTGCTGCGAAACGCTTATATTCGACTCTCGTTGTTTGGGACAGCATAATAGTCTGTATGCACAGTGAAGCAACAAAAATTCATAATATTGATCACTGGTAATATTGCTCTTTAGAGCAATAATTCCAGTGTACAATAAAAATTGTCGAAACTCTGTTGCTTTCCAATTTGGAAGCTCTTGCAGCGTCCTTGGTTTTCTTACAAATTCGCGGGGTATATGCTTTTTTAAAGATAGAGAAGAGAGATTTTCGAAATTATAACTTCCTATCTCTTGAAATTTTGCCAGATATTTTGTTTGCTGAAAGTCTTAAGTAAAAACTTTCGCATAACTCCTAATTCTATTTAATGCATGCAGTCTAATGGAACTTGACTTATCATGCGCACTCCAAGCTTTTCAAAAGGGGAATTTGCTGCTAAAAATGGAGCTGCATGCTTCTCCGGGAATTTCCTTATTGCAAAGTCTTCATCGCTAACTAAAACTCCTGACTGGGTGCTGTAAGTCAAAATGAATTAATTTTTTTCCCGACCTGCAAGCATTTGGCACACCCGTGACTAACAAATGCTCTAGCAGGTGCATCGCAAATAATGGATAATATTTGTATATTAATTAAATTATCTCCTATCATTAATCGATTTAGTATAATATCCTGTAACTCGCAAGTGAATTTTTCTAAATATTTACTGCAACTATAGGGCTTAGTTTTGCCTAAATAAACACCAACGGGGAAAACAGGGCAGCTGCTAACATTTCTTAGCCTCAATAAAATTGGCCACAGTTTTGAGGTTGAGCCCCTAAATAGACAGAGGCCATTAATACTTATGTCAACTAAAAGGGTCTTTGGAAAAAAAAATATTCTGCCTAGTTTGCAACTGGTTTCCTAAACCTGTATTCATATAAGGGCCTGCGCCCATTTTAGAAATATCTGCCTTTTTTTTATTTTTAAACTTATAAAAATGGTCCACGTTAACATTTTCTTCCCTTAATATTTTTACTAAATCAACTACGCATTGTCTACTTGGCTTATGTTTTAAAAACCAAACTTTTAATTTGTTATTTAACCCGGGCATATCGTCATTGGTGCTAACAAAATCATAAATCCCGCCAACTAACTCATCTTCGCACTCCCTCTTCCTCTTGCGACTTATTTCGCTGCAACCTACCTCAACTTCAGGCTTGCTTTCTATATTATTAAGCCTACCTAAAAGTTATTATTTTTCTCTTTTTATTAACCGATGCATTTGTCGCTTACCAACCATGATTCCTTGTTGTTTTTATTAACACACACAGAAAAAAAAATAAATAAACAATTGAAACGTACGAAATGTTTATTAATTTTTTTTTATTGCTTCAAAAGTTTTAAGTCTTTGTATGCGCACGCACTTTGCACTTTATATACCACTGAAAACTAATTTACATGAGAGTAAGCAAGGCATAGGCCATGGTGGAATAATACAAGGTGAGGATATGCCAAACGGCGCTCTCTTGTGGGTCCTTATTTTGCTTGCAGAAGTAAATTACATTTCAAAGTGAAAGGTTGTGCAAATGCCGTCGGTACTCGATCGTATTTGTCCTCGCGTGTTATTGTTGAAGTTCTAATGTGGCTGGGTCTTTATTTTGCTTGCAGCAGTGAATTACATTTAAAAGTGAAAGGTTGTGCAAGTGCCGTCGGCAAATGATCGTTATTGTCCTGGCGTGTTTTTGTTGAAGTTCTAATGTGGGTGGGTCTTTTTTTTTATTTTATTTTTCTTTATAAAATTAAATTAAATTAATAATAAATAATAACAAAAAATTTGAAATTGAATTAACCGAGTATTTTATTTATTAAAGAAAACTAGTCCATGAACAAATTCCAGCACCAACAAACGATCACAATTTCAGCAACACAATCAAGCAGCAACAGCAAAACAAACATACAAAATGCACAGCAAGACAGATAAACAAAATAGTTTTTTCCCACACTTGGTTGTTTCGTCAAACAACGCATTGGGCAAACGCAGCTCGCGCCCTTGTGTCAAAAATGCAGATGAATATCCCGTTGACTCAGATACACTGGTATTCACTGCTAGCATGATCTCTGGCAGGAGTTCATCCCAGGCACGTTGATCTTTACCCGCAAACTGTGCCACCATTGTCTTGACGGTTCTATTTGCTCTTTCAGTAGGATTTTCTTGTGGTGTGTATGGCGCTGTAAATTGGTTCCGTACACCCAAATCCTCCAAGAACCGTTTAAACGCTCGGCTGGTAAATTGCGTTCCGTTGTCTGTGATTATTACTTTTGATGCTCCAAACCTAGAAAGTATTCTCTCACGAAACGCCTTTTGTAGTGACGCAGCTGTCGCTTTTCGTAAAGGGACTAACTCTGTTCATTTTGAAAAGCGATCCACGAAAACCAGGAGCATTGTGTTGCCATGTTTTGATCGGGGCAAAGGCCCAACAAAACCCGCACACACGGTTGCCCAAGGTTCCTCTGGAATCTGCATCAGCATTTTACCCGCACACCTCGCATCTTTGTACGTATGCCCGAATGTCTCTATACATTCCAGGCCAATAGTACCGTGCTGCTACTCTGGCTATAGTTTTCCGGCTGCCAGTGTGTCCTGCCGCCGGCGCATCATGGCACTCAGCTATGACTAGCGGCCTTTTCTCTATCTATCAAGTAATTGGCGAACTTTTGAGGCGCAGCTTGTTCGTCCTTTCGCATCTGTTTGATCCACGCGCAAGTGGGTTCTGCCGGCTTAGAAATATCCGCCGTTCGCATACACTTGTCCGCGTTTAATGGCTGTCGAGATAGTGCATCTGCCACAACATTAAGTTGGCCTTTCCTATACGCAATCTCTAAGTCATATTGCTATAGTTCTAAAGCCCACCGTGCTACACGGCCTGCAGGACTTTCTATAGAGTTTAGCCATTTTAAAGACATGTGATCAGTAACAACTTTAAGATGGTATCCCTCCAGATATGGGCGCAATTTGCTGATGGCCCACACTATGGCCAGACATTCTTTCTCTGTGGCAGAGTAATTCCGCTCAGCCGCATTTAGTGTACGGCTAGCATATGATATTACTCTTTTGCCATCATCTGAATTCTGAGTCAGAATTGCGCCAAATCCGTAATTGCTTGCGTCAGTTTGTAGTACAAACGTTTTTCCAAAATCTAGACAAGCTAAAACTGGTGCCGCAGTAATCCTCGCCTTTATCTCTAAAAACGCCTTTTCCTGTTCCTCAGCCCACATCCATTTGACGCCTTTTTTTAAAAGCGCGTTCAAAGGATGTGCCACTGCAGAGAACCCAGGCACGAACCGCCTATACCAGGAGGCAACGCCCATATATTGGCGCAGTTCTTTTATATTGGATGGTGGCTTTAATTCTGCAATTGCGGCTATTTTCTCCAGATCTGTGCAAATACCCTGGTCTGTCACCATATGACCCAGATATTTTAGTTCTTTCTTAAAGAACGCGCACTTTTCCGTGTTAAAACGTAATGATGATGATGACAATAATGTCATCTAAGTACGCAAACGCATGTGGCTGCATATCTGCGCCAATCACGGAGTCTAACGCTCTCTGGAACGTTACCGGTGCTGAATGCAGACCAAGAGGCATTACTTTCCAATGGAACAGTCCTCTTCCATGCACTGTAAACGCAGTATACTCTCTGCTTTTCTCTTCCATTGGAATTTGCCCATAACCATTCCTTAAATCTAAGCTGCTAATGTATTTTGCATCACGCAGCTGATCTAGGATATGGATTATGCGGGGCAAAGGATAGGCATCAGGCACTGACCTTGCGTTTAGCTGTCTATAGTCCACGCACAACCGCCACTGGCCGTTTTTCTTCCGCACCATAACAATCGGCTCGCTGTGTGGACTATGCGAAGGCTCAATGCATCCCAGCGCCAGCAGTTCGTCAATTTGTGCATTGATGACAGCCTGCATCGCTGGGTTCTTAGGATAATACCGCTATTTGATCGGCTGGGTGTCCTTCATAACAATGCTATGTTCCGCAATGCTTGAAACACCCGCCATTTTTTCAAACTCAGCTAATTCTATCCTAAGAAACGCATCCACATCAACACCAGGCCCGCCCGCCCGTGTGACTGTGATTCGCTCTTTAGCTAAACGCCTATCGTGCGTTTTGTTGGGGATATTTAGAACATGGCCTGCACAGCTATTTGCCCGAGGAAATCCCACTCAAGGACCAGTTCGTCTATCACACCCGGCATCACCGTGAGCCCTACGGTGGCGACACTGTGTCCAAAGGCGATTTCCACATCGAGCCGTTGCGCAAGTTCGCTATATCGGCCATCCGCCAACTGCACTCTGTGCATCTCAAATTTTCTTTGCCCAATGTACTGGCCAGTTTTTCACAAATAAAACTGTCAGTTGCACCGGTGTCAATTGTGGCTTTATATAATTTGCCAGCAATTGACACATCCGCATCTATCCGGCCGTCTGCGTCTACCAATTTACCTATTAACGCCGCGGTGGAAATTGTTGGCGCGGCCCTCGCTAGTTTTCCTGCAGCGAGAGCCGCCTGGCGTTCCTTTCCCAAATCTTCGAACTCCTCTGCCAACTCCATGAGTTGGTTGAGGGTTCAAAATTGGACGGACCGAGCATATGCTCGCAGATCAGGCACACTTTGGTCATAAATGGTCTGCAGTTGATGCTCCTTGGTATATCGACAAGGACGCATCAGGGTCTGCATTTCGACCATGTATACCTTGAAAAGCTCACCCAGCTTTTGTCGCCTTCGGCTAATTTCTTCCCGCAGCTTTGTGAAATAGTCTCTGGGAAGGAAATAGCCCTCGAAATCTTCTACGAAGGTCGCCCACGTGGTCCAATGATTATTATTGGCCACATACCATTTTAGTCCCATGCCTGTCAGAAGTTCAGGCATCGTTCGTGGAATCAAATCTAGGTCCATGCCATATGTCTCGGCTGACCATTCCACTTGTTCCAAAAACTCTAGTGGCTTTGTGGATCCGTCGAAACGAAATTTCCACTCGCGCACTTGTTTCGCGACTTTTGGATAGTCGCGAAGTCCATTGGAACTGCCAAACAAATTTTGAGGCACAGGAATTTCAACCGCTACCTCGTTTCTAAACGATCCTGTGCCCCAAGGTGGTGGCCTTGTGTCGACTGGGGCCGGAGTACTCGTGGCCAGGGCTGCATTACCCTGCGGTACTGCCAGTCCACTACAACCACTCTCCTCCAAATTGCTCGTTGAACCACGCCGGCCATGTTTTCTGGCCAGCTCGCTCAACCGCAACGCCCATTGCATTTGGCAATCCTGCATTTTTACCCACTGAGAAAATTGGCTGCGCAGTTCCTTTACAGTGCCCGCCATTAAAATTCCAAATTCCTGACCATATGCTAGGAGGTCATCACGCCTTAGATATTTAATCCAAGTGTGTGCCACCATTTTGTGCCTGTGAGATACCTTTTAGGCTACAAAATATAAATTTAAATCAAAAGCAAATTTTTGTATTCGAGATATCAAAAGTCCCTGCTCGGGCGCCAGTTGTAACGACCTCTGGTTAGTCCAGAACAACGACTGGGATAGCTCAGCTATGCCCAGGGTAGATGTCACAACAAATTTGTAATTTGCTGAGACTTTCGATAATCTTGAATAAAACACTTTTGCTTTAATTTTTAAGTATGTATTCTCCGCCGTTTGCAGTATCTTTTCACAACACTTAAGTTAATCCGACACGCTCGCTATTTTAAACAAAATAAATATTATAGTCAATACTTGTACAAATACAATATGTTCGGTTAACTTAAACATAGCAATGTTCAGTCAACTTAAATTAAAATGATATTAAATGTGTAATGGCTTAGTTTGGTTGGCGGATCGTTGATACTCCGACGCGGTCGCACCCGGTGCGCTACTAATTATAGTGTCTATAATCTCCTGTCTTTAGCAGACAAGGAACTTTACGGGTATTCCGCGAAAACGCCTTGAAAAAAGTTTCGGCACTAACTTTATACTTTCTTTGCAGATTTTTCCACTACACAAATTATTTACTTGGCGTTGTTGCTACTTTGCTACAATCACTTAAGATGGTTTATCTCTTTTCCCACTGCACTAGTTCTTAGCTCGGCTTTGTTGCCGCTTTGCTTAATTCACTTTAAAAAAATATGATTTATCTCTTCACTTGTCTCTTTATTTTATTTAACGTTGTCACCTCGTCGGTTAGTTCTTGACTCTCCTCGATTTGGCTGGTGATCCGCCTTATATGGGGACACGATTGCCGCCAAATCCTGGAATTCCCGCCCAAACCTATACTAACGACTCCTAAACTATGCTCTGCTTATCCAACTACCTATTTTCCCTAAAAACAGAGCACACCCTACCTGCAACTACCCCTATTCCCTACTCTACACTCACACTCATACACCACTACTTTCTCTACTCACTAATACTCCTACCTATTAAGCGCGTCAAAATCCTGGCCGCTATCTTTTCCCTAGTATTGGAGGCTTTTTATACTAATACTGACGCGACTCAAGCGCGCCAAAACTGCTGTCGCTATCCGTTGATAGTGTGAGTACTCTCTCCAGCCCTTGCTGGTATTGGTGAGAGTACTTTCACAAAGCAGTCCAAGCAGTGTCCCTATGGCCCTATTGGCAAAACTAGCTAACGTTGTGAGGTGGCGATTTGCCTCCTCACAACTTGCTCATCTATATTTCCCATGAAATATATTTGAAGGAATTTTTGATCTGAATCTGGTAATGGGAAAAGAGAGCCAGCATGATGGTAAATTTGGCCATGAACCTTGATGTCGGCATGAAATTATTATGTATGATATTAGTCGCCCCGAATGATGTAATCTGTACAGGTATTGTATTTTCGAATATTGGGCAAAAAATGCTTCGATTCTGGCGTAATACCGGATACTAATGTAAATAATGGTTCGGGTGGAGACTGCAATGCTGCCAATTTCACTTTTCCATTTGCACACCACATTCCCGGTGTTTCTTTCTGGAATTTCAATGCATTGCAATGACTACAAGCTTTGTTCATAAGTCCAACAGCAACAAATGCATGTGAACCATAATCGAAAACATTATCGTATTCAAATGCAATCCGATTATGTGACGGTTGATTTTGTAAACGACGTGATTGGATTGGATCCGATTATTTGAAGTTTGATTGTATAATCTGATTGGTCGTTTCGAATTTGTCTCGTTCTCAATCGGACACTTTCAATTCGCAATGAATGTTGATCGGTTGTTTCATTTGCACGTAATTGTGCGAATCTTTCTGATTCATTACGTTGACTACGCTGCTCTCCAGTCAAATTTTTTCTTGCAACTCAATTTTTTTGATTTTTACATGTATTTCGTCCGATGTTTTGTCTTTTCGGTGGCATGCTTCTTTGTACCTTTGTATGAAGAAATTGGCTTACACAAAACACAAAAACACAAATTTCTGTGAATTAATCGTTTTTTATTTTTCTTTATGTGAATTTTGACTCCAGTAAGTGTTTTTCTTTATCATTAGCAATGAGCTTCCAATTCAAAATGTTCGTCTGTCAAAATTGAATTGAATGGAAACTGAGTGAGCACTGTGTTTTTCTCCAAGGAGTATCAAACTAATAGAGACGAACACTCGATACTTCTGAAAAGTACTTGCTTGCAAAAATCATGACGTTTTCAGCGTTTACATTTGAGTTGCTTTTGTGTGCGTTTGTGAAACGAATAGAATGAAAGAAAATGTAGGCAGTCAGCTGTTGGCTTGCAAAAATCATGATGTTTTCAGCTTTTGTTTTGAATTAAAGAGAATGAAAGAAAATGTGATAGCTGTTAGCTGCGTTTTTTGTTTTGATCTTTTCCGCTTGTTAATATTTTGTATGCTATGTATCTCGCTGAATATTAAAAGTTTAAATTTCATACAATGAAATAAAAAAACTACACATTTGTGTTATTGTTTTGCTTTGTGCTTCTTGTTGTTGTTAGTGCGGCTTATGCTGCTGCAGGTGTTAGTTGTTGTTGCTGCTGTTGTTCTTGTTGGTCGTTGTCGTAGTTTCTCTTGTTTGCTCATTCCAACTTGCAAATGTGCTACTGTGTATATTTGTGCGTATGGAATTATGAATGTAAAGCAGTTGATGAAATGAGAGGGGTTTTGAGGAGTGTCAACGGTTATATTTGACTTTTTTTGGTCTACATGATTTCTTTTATCTTTGAAGCTGTTGACCGTATTGAAATGTATAACTTTTTTTAGGTGCTGTAATAAATTGAAATTAAATGAAACACATGCATTTTTATTTTCAATTTTTTTTAAATTTTTATTAAAATTTTTTTTTTATTATTATTGATAATTTTTGATTATTGCTGAAAAATAAACATTTTTTCTATTTTTAACCCCCCATTCCCTTGAATTTTTATCACAGGCTTATTCTATTCTTTTTGCGGCTTATACTATTTTGTTGTTGCTAATACAGTTGTTGTTGATCATTGTTTTTGCTTTTTCTCTTCAGGCAGCGCACTATGCGCTGACTATGACTATCATTCTAGCACACAGTGGGACAAATTACTTATTAAGCGGCGATTAATATCTTTTGAAAAAATCAACCCACTTCCGTCAAATTTAAAATATTTTTTGTCCATCAACATTTTCGACGAGTTTTGTTCGAGCTCACATCACAAGATACTATAGTAACTTTAGAGTTAAAAAAAAATAGACCAGTCGTATCTCAGAAGTTTCGATCTACGTAACTCATTAGTATAAATTACTTTTCCAACTAGTATTACAAATAACATAACATCTTGGTACGAAACACAATTACAAGATTCCACAAACAATTTTACTTTTTTGCTGTTAAAGCAAAGCAGCAGTTGCCGATAACCTCTCTGGTATATTATAAATCGAATTCAATAAATTGTATGCCTATTTAGATTTTGAAATGAAACTCCAGCAGATTGGTATTCCACCCACCGTGCGGCATGGCGCTCTATTCTCGGATCGGCGGTCACGCGAATCCGTTGTTGTCCACACATACAACTACATATGTACATATATGTTTGCGCATAGATATTGTTCATTCAACAGAATCAGAGTCGATAGCTAAATACCCTTTTTTGCATTTTATACATGAATTTGTTAATATGAAGACATACTTGTCTTACAAGTGTCAAAAAAGTCACATACTCCGAAAGTATAAAATTATGAGAAACTAAAGATCTATAAATTTAACTAAACAACGAAGCTTAAAGCCGAGTTCAATTGCCAGCTCACGTGAAATTCTTTCCCTATTTTTATATTTTCACTTTACTCTGCCTGCCTATACTAGAGCTCTAAACATTTAGCGCACATTGAATATATGAAAAAAAATTTGTTTAATCATTATATAATTGGTATTTTTTTAAACTTAAAATAATAAATAGTTTTAGTTGTATTGTATTTGTTTTCAGGTTGTTATTTCGTATGAAAAAAAAAATTTGACTCAATGGTAGGGTATCACGGTGTTGATACCCAAGTGTCGCTAATGCTGGCATGTGAAGTTTTGCAAATCAAACAAGCCTGCGATATCTCAGTGGCAGATTCTCGACCGAAGTTTTAGACAACAACAACAACGCAGTGTGTGTGTGTCATTACTTAGCCCACAGCCAATTGCAAAAACAAAATACTGGCGTATGTGTGTTTTATTATCTACTTATGTACATATAGTATGAAGTTCGCTGTCAGCAAGGGTCATAGCAACAATATGTAAAAAATAATAGCAATAAAGAAATCGATTTTGCAGCCATATGTATACTTTTCAGCAAAAAACAAATATTGGTTAATACTATTATAATAAAATAATATTAGTAAAAATTTCAGTTTAAATTATGAAAAAAAATTCGTGTATTTCATTCAATTTCAGTTTTTTTAAAGGCCTATACGCAGTTCGAAATATTCCGCGCGAAATATTTCGAACTGCGTAGACCCCTTAATCAGCAAAAGAATCATACATCTTCATAAATAAGGCTTCAACAGCTTCATGGCAACGATGTCTTGCACATACACACTTTCACACAAACTATGAACGCACATATACCTGTTACCCACATACATATGTATGTAGCAGAAGCTCGGCAACCTTGCTTGTTTGCATCGCTTCGCTTAACAAAAACAAAGCGTCATATAAGAACTTTGGCAACAAGGCTTATTTGCTTCTGCTTGATATGTACATATGTATGTATGGCACTGCATATGCAGCAGAAGCACTACAAAATTATGAATAGATTTATAAAAATACAACTAAATTTATTTTATTTATCTACAACAATGTTTACTATTTACATACAGGCGTGCTCCGGTATCCGAATCAGAATAATTTATGCGGATTCGTTTTGAATCCGAATGTTTGATGCTCGCATTTCCACCAATCCGAATTTTTTATGTGCTTTGAAACCGACTGCTTTGTTGCAAGTGGAATGAAACCGAATCGTCGAAATAGTATTAAAAAAGCACGCATTTTATATTGAAGTAATTTTTTATATATGCCTTGATATTCTTAGATTCTATTTATGCTAACTTTAATTTGCATATTAGCTGCTAACTATTTTTAATATTTTTTTTCCTGACACAACCCAAAAATAGCATACACAAGCCAAAACGAATTTTCGTTTTGTTTGTGCATGTGTGTATATCAAACATGCACACATGGCCAATAAATGCGGCAGGGTTACCGCGTTACACAAATAAAATTTCCCTTGTAAAAAAAATAGTTAAATCGTGTTTAAATTTAATAAATATTGTTGCTAAATTAATATTTTTGTGTAATTTTATTTAAAAAATAAAATAAAAAAGAGTTAGCTATATATTAATGAAAATTAAATGTAAACAGCATGTACTAATAAAAAGGTGCAAAACTACGGCAGCCATGTCAGCTGTTTTGTATCGAACAAAAAACATTTTGCGCCAACAAACACAATGTAACTACATATATAATCAAAAGAATTGAATGCAGAAAAATAAAATTTATTGCAGGGGAAAACAAAAAGCCGCGAGAAGGACATGATTTTTCCATTATTTTACACCTTCTTTTAGCTTCAAAACAAGCAATTGAGAAAATAAATGGAATTTTTGTAATGTTTACAATTTTTAACAAAAGGCAGTAAGCTGGTTACACCACAACATATGTGAATTTATCGATAAAAACGAGGGAAATATTCAAATGTATCGAAAATAAAAAAGGAAATTATCGACAAAAAATTCTGATTCCGGAGCATGCAAAACCGAATCCGAACAAAATTGTTCGGATTGAATTTTTCTGATTCCGGAGCACGCCTGATAGTTATGTATTTATACATATTGTAAATTTTTGGCAAAATAAAAAGGATATTGGTTTATTATAAAAAATTTTTTAAAAACATTTTATAAAAATGGTCAAATATAACCATTGGTCCTCCTTCCTTCTTAACTGTACATTAACAACCATTATACATATTTTGCCTGTGTTGCTACTGCTTTGTTTTCATATTTGCGCGCGCACAACAACACACATTTGCGAATATGAATAAGCAGACGAGATCAAAACAAAAACGGCAGCCAACAGCTGACTGCCTACATTTTCTTTCATTCTATTCGTTTCACAAACGCACACCAAAGCAACTCAAATGTAAACGCTGAAACCGTCATGATTTTCTGCGCCACCGAGTACTTTTTGTGCGAGTGTTCGTCTCTATTAGTTTGATACTCCTTGGTTTTTCTCGTTGCATTTGAAAACTATGTTTAGCAATCAAACGCATTAATTGCTAATAATAAACCTAATACTTTATTAATGTTAAATAATACAAGTAAATAAATGATGCGTCGATAGATAGATAAAGCGATGATAGACGCCTCGATAATGCCTCGTGCCGATTGCAGCAAAACGAAGAGTTTATCGCACTCTAGCCTATCGGCAATACTACTTCGGTGTTGCCACAGCTACCCCCTTCTCAGAGACCAAGTCGGGAGCGAATCTGTTAGCAAGTTTTCCTCCTCCTGGGCGGCGTGGTGATCAGTTACAGGGCTTCCAGTTGCGTGTGTGTGATGCTCTCCAGCGTGTGCTGTATTTACACCGTTGTGTTTTGCTGGAATCCTAGTAACTGCGATGAATTGTTTCAACAAACCTTGAAAATCATTGTTATCGTTAATTTGTTGAAAGTTGTTTTGTTGAGTACTACACCTGGAATGTAGTGATAAGTCGTTGCGTCGATTACCCGTTTGGCGTTGAGAAGAAAATGTAATTGTGGTCTGGGGCTGAACCCGAATAAAACAGAACTCATGCTTTTCACCAAAAGAATCAAAATACCCAACTTTGACCCACCAAAACTTAACCAACAGACACTCACTTTTTCATCTAGTGCTAAATACCTGGGGGTAATACTGGACTCCAAGCTGAACTGGAAATTAAACACAGAGCTGCGGGCAAAGAAGGCTGGTTTTGCCTTATATGCCTGTAAACGAACAATAGGTAAGAGGTGGGGCCTTCAACCAAAACTAGCTCTTTGGATGTACAAAGCGGTTGTACGTCCAATTTTATCGTACGGCTCTGTGGTTTGGTGGAAAGCCCTGGAAAAAGGTTACACCACCAACAAACTTAGCAGTATACAAAGGTCAGCATGTGCAATGGCAGTTGGAGCCATTAAGCCATGTCCCAGGGAGGCTCTTAATGTTCTGACGCACACGCTGCCAATAGACCTACATATCATGAAAACGGCGACCACGGCTGCACTTAGGTTAAGAGAAGCAGGGCGCTGGAAAGAAAGAACCAATGGCCATAGAAGCCTATTAACGAAACTAACGCAGAACCTCTCGGGAAAGACTGACTATATTGTACCAAAGATGATATTCAACAGGAATTTCACTATAGTCCTGCCCTTACGGAAGGATTGGACTACGGGATCTTTGCTAAACAATTTCGACACCACAATCTACACTGATGGCTCCAAAATGGATTGCGGTGTCGGAGCAGGTATATATTCCGAGAGACTAAACATAAAAAAGTCAGTGCGCCTCCCCAATTTATCCAGCGTCTTCCAGGCGGAAGTATTTGCGATCGGGGAAGCATGTAGGTTACTAATTGCTGACTACACATTCAAAAACAACATCGCTATTCTGTCGGATAGCCAGGCTGCGATTCAGGCCCTGAATTCAGCTATCACAACCTCCAAAATGGTGGAGCAAAGCAGGAAAAGCCTCACCACCGTAAGCGAAAGGCATAACGTTACTCTAATCTGGGTCCCGGGACACAGGAATATAGAGGGAAACGAAAAAGCCGACGAACTGGCAAGAAATGGATCTGCCATGAGTGAAGCTCTTGCGGAACCGGTGTTCACACCACTTAACGTGGTCAAGAGAAACATCAACACAAAATACCTGCAGATAGCGGATCGTAGATGGAATAGTCTTGTAACATGCAGGACTAGTAGATCCCTATGGCCTAAATACAACCTTAAACAAACAACATCACTTATAAACAGGAATAGAAAAGACGCCTCTAGACTGGTGGCAGTCATCACTGGCTTCTGGCCTCTGGGAGAACAGGCGGCCAAAATGAGGCTTCCCCACAATAACCACTGTCACAGTTGCAACCAGCCAGAAGAAAAAGAAACTGTCCTTCATTTTCTCTGTAAATGCCCTGCTCTTTGGAAGCAGAGAATGGACACACTAGGAAAGCCGCTCTTAAATGGACTAGGAGAGCTGGCGGAAATAAACATCAACGGCCTCCAGAGGTTCCTTAACCGCACGGACTGGATCTAACCGAGCTGTCTACACAAACAACCAACAAACGAGTTGGAAACGAGGATGTGGCAACAAAATGGTGCGAAAGCGCTAGTTGGGCTCATGGACTGAGCCACCACTTCAACCAACCAACCAACCCCCTTGCGGAAATCCTTTTACAGCTTTAACAGTAAGCACGGCTTGCCCTAAAGATGCTGTGATCTGTCTTTGGTTAAGCATGTTGCATACCCATTTTACTATCGCTGGATCTGCTCTTCTGCTGGAGAGTGCCAGTTCTATTGCTTTAAAGTTCGCGTTATCGAAAGCCCCCTCAATGTCCATAAATGCATATAGGGCAACTTCCTTTAGGCTTAGCGCCTTTTCTACAGCTCGAACAATTGTATGATGTGCTGTGACTGTTGACTTGCCTTTTTGATAGGCAAATTGCAACTTGTTTAGCGGAGTATTAGATATAACCTCTTCTCTTAGGTAGCAGTCTATAATCTTTTCCATGGTTTTTAACATGAAAGACGTAAAACTGATCGGTCTGTAGGATTTGGGAGATTCCGGGGGTTTGTTTCCTCCCTTTGGTAGAAAAATTACCTTAACCTCTCGCCATATCTTTGGAACGTATCCCAACGTTAGGCTAGATCTGAATATTTGAACCATGATACGTATAAGTCTTACTGTCCCTTTAGTGATATGGGCTGGAAATATACCATCAGGTCCTGGTGACTTGAAGGGTTTGAACGAGTTTATGGCCCATTCTACCCTTTCGAAGTTGACTATCTTGGTGATATCAGAAGTTACTGCCCTGTTATTGTTATAGGTTAATGCACCTTGAGCATTGTCATTGGTTGCGTTAAGCCTACAGTCAGGGAAATGGGTTTTAAGGAGAAGCTATAGTGTATCAGTGAAAGAGTTTGTGAAGGTACCGTCCGGTGCCTTTAGTGTGCCAATTGGATTAGTTGGCCCTTTTGACAATGATTTTTGTATTCTAGCAGTGTTCGGGACGTCCTTAAGTTCCTCACAGAAGTTCTTCCATGAGTTCCTTTTTGACTTCCTTAGTTCTTTGTTATATAATGTAAGGGACTCTCTATAATCTTCCCATGTGTTGTTCTTCTTTGCGTCGTTAAATTTGGATCTTGCTATTTGGAGCAACTTAGCAAGTCCTTTATTCCACCAGGGAGTCCTCTTCGTTGAGGATTTTACCTTGAGTGGACTGCATTCGTGATATGAGGATATTATGGAGTCAGTCAATGTTTCGACTGATGCATCAAGTTCCTCCATCGATTTTGGGGAAAGCGTGCTTCTGGTTAGTCTTGATTTTAGACATTCTAAGTATTTCTCCTATTAAGCTCTTGGTTAACCCCCTTATTTCAAAGAATATATGTTTATGATTGAGTCATTGACATTGACATTGAGTCCTCGTCAGAGACTCTCCAGTTAGTGATTATATCTAGTGAATTATTGGTTATGAGTGTGAGGTCAAGAACCTCTTGTCGAATGGCGTTTTCGAAGGTAGGTTTGTTACCCCCATTTGCAATGCCTAAGTTGGTTTTTAGAAGGAATTCTATGAGTGTCTCACCTCTAAGGTTTGTATCTGTGCTTCCCCAGATTCTGTTGTGCGCGTTTGCATTACAGCCTATTATTAAGGTCTTGTTTTGTGTCCTACAGTATTCCACTAGACCTACAATATTTGGTGGTGGTGCTTCGTTGAGGTTATGACAACCTCTATTTTCTTTCCACCCGAGACTGCTTCAACAAGCACTGTTGCCTCGTCGCCATTCATAAATTTTGTAAATGGCAGAAATTTAATATTGGTATCAATGACAAGTTGACTTGGTTTGGCTGCACCCACGTCATAGATTACCTGTTTTGAGGCCTGCTAGTCTGCCTCTGTGTATCCAGGGCTCTTGGATTAGCCCTATGTTGATGCTTCCACCGGCAAACCTTCTGCTGATTTCGGTTGTCGCAGCCTTAGCATGGTGAAGATTTGCCTGGATGCACCTCATGTTTTGTTTTCCAGGTCAGGGCTGGTTGGAGTACTTTCGTCCTCTTCAACCAACTCTACTTCGTCCATTTTGTCCGCCAGTGCATCTGCGTTGACGGGCGCAGCTTTTAGCCGGAGAGTCACTTGACCAAATCTGAAGTTAATCTTCTCTCCTGACTCAACCAGGCTGGCTGCTGATTTCTGATCCACCGCCAGGACCAGAGTGACGTTAGAGCCTCTTTCGACTCTTTTCAATGTGCGCCACGTGTCTACAAAGACGCCTTTGTTCTGCCCCTGCATGAGGTTAAGCATCCTGGACGTTTCCAGGGTCTTTGCATTTGGGAAGTACCCCACTGCGATCCTTGAGTGAGGAGTTTTGGACTCCTCTGTGGCCCACAGTGAGGCACCTTCCCATGGTGGTGCGTTTGCTATGGGCGCTTTAAGCCTTTCCGTTGATGCACTATCTTTGCAGTGCAGGACTATGTGTCCTGCCTTGTAGGTCGATCCCAGAAAAGATGGTTTAGTGGCCTGTTCTTTTTCTTCAACTATTTTGTCCAGAATTAGATCCTGGATGGAGTTCATCTGCTCCGTTGTCAGGGGCGTGTTTGGGTAGTCCCTTGATAGCTCTGCCATTTTGATTCCAGACACCATATCCTTGTAGGAGGCAGTGGGCTGCCTCTTCTTGGTTGTGGTGGTGGCTTCAATTGGCTTTGACACCGCATTTGTTGGTTTAGGTGCGGGTGTTGCTGCTGCTGATGATGCTATGACAGCCTTTGAGTTTGCGGGTTGATCCTCTTTAGCTCGCTTATTGTGAGTAGCCTCAGGAGGTGTTTGCTCCGTCGACCTCTGTCGCTTGGGACCAAGTGTAGCTTGTTCGCCCTTTTTGGCTGGCATCGGGAGCATAGCTTTAGCGTATGCTTCCTCTCTGCCAAGCCCTTTCTTAAGGAGGTAAGAAAACCTCTTTTTGCCCGCTCCGCTTAGTTTTTTTTGGATTTTCGGTTGTTGGTGTCATCGGGCTTTGAGGGGCAGCTTCCTGGGTCACGCCAATTGAAGGCTGCTCTACCTCCATTTGTTGAGGTGTTGGAGCCTCTAGTGGTGAGCTGTTATGGCCGCTCTCGCCAGTTTTTTGTTTTTTATTATTAGATGTGTTCATTTTTGGACCCACGAGTAAAGGGGAATGTCGGTCCGCTGCGCCAGTGCCCCGGTGACGCAGTAAGGTACTTGTTTAAATGGGGCCTTGCCTGGGCGCCCCAGGCTCGCATACGCTGTTCCACCTTGGATTAGGGTTTGTGTAGAGTTTTCTCTCTCTCTCCCAACTATATTAGCCACACTCTCAGCAGAGACATGACCTTACTGAGAATTGTGTTACCGGTAGTTTCCACGTGGAGGTTATAGTTGCACTTCCATTAGCCAAGCAGTTACGGCACAGAG